>CM044119.1:2546653-2612804 GCA_024174645.1 Lemna minuta | reverse complement strand
CAGAAAGTTATACTAGTTTGGGTAAATCCCCACCGGTTCATAAAATTTTCCCCCAAAGAGATTATCATGATATTCTTCCAATATTTGAATTTCACAAATAGTTAAGGCTAATCCATATTCCAGCCCCCAATGCTCACCTAGCACATCTGAATATAGGCTGACAATGGCCTGTACAACCACCTGCAAAGTTTCATGATCATCCCTTTCACCAAAGGCTGCTCATCTTTTTGGTCAAAGATGGGAAGTCAAACGTCACAAAGAAAAAAATTTCCCATAGCACCAAGAGGTATAGGTATCACAAGGAGCTATCCCTCATAAAATTAAAATAATGACAGTGGAATTCTATTTCTTTGTTAGAATTCATTGATATTCCCTTGTTAGATTTCATTCTACGCTTCCCTCGAACTGATTGGATCATCGTATGATTGTGTTTCCCCCCATCTTAGTTTTCCTAAATTGTTATTGGATTCTCTGGAAGTTCAATGCTGTTGGATCTCTCATAAAGCTACTTGTTCCTTCAATGTATGAGCGTTTTTTGTGTTTCCTTCACATATTCTCAAAAGAGGACCAAGATGGTGAATAATTTTCGATAATGAGAATGAAAATTAAATGAATAAACTCCCTGAAAAATGTCCTTTGAAATGATAAATTTCTCTAGATTGTCTCCATAATGATGCTCTTTTTTCGATTATTGAATACATTTTATGACAAGTGGGGCAATATTGAAAACAGATTCAACTATACAAACACATCATTTTCCGAATAACATGCCTGTTTTGGGAGGCAAAACAGATGGAAGACGCAAAAGGCGACAGTGGCATAAACAGCAGAACATATCGCATCTTCTGAAGTTGGACAGAGCTTTAAACGCATAGCAGAGGACGGTACAAGCTATACAAAACCATTCTGCCATATCTTTAGGATATTCAAAGATGCCATCAAGACATTAACTATCAAGAAGAGATAGAAGTGCAAAATCATGGGAGGCTATGATGGAAAGGCCAAAGGAACTTGGCATTTCAAATTTTCTTTTCTCCTCCCTTGCAAGAAATGATTTTTGACTCCTGAATTGGGAGTTGACTCTGTCTTCATATTCACAGCTAATTTTGCCCTGAAACAAAGATAGACAAATCTTCCTTCCTCCTCAGACTACCTGCAATCATATAAGTAATCTGTTAAAACAAGGAACACGTTGACTTTTTTTAGGGTTCAATCATAGAGCATACATAGATTAGTTTCATCAAATTTTTGTACATGAAGAAATACATTATTTTTTTAAGCTACTTGATCTAGCACCCTCTCTCTCTATTGTCCCTCGACAGTATCAACAAATATTTAACTTTTGAATTTTATCTTACCTTTGGAAAACTTGTTATCACAGTATTTACTAATGCAAAATTCATTCCCTGCAGTTTGCCTAATTCTTGAGCGCAACCCTTTTGTGCAAAGAATATTAAACAAAATTTCTCGAAATACTTTTGTGAATGTTTTATCTTATTGAAACAGATGAAAATTTGTGAGGACCACTTATTCATCCAATTTTCATTTTCAAACGAGAAAAACATGACCCACATACCTTATTGGAGCTAATTGACACAACATGTAGGAGAACATGAGGCATTAAAGTAGAAAACATCTTATCAGATTATGGCAATCAATGAAATTGAATTGACCTAATTGCAGCTTCTTTGCAACACAAAGCGAGAGGAATTAATCCAAAGAGAGATAAATAGCTCACATTTTTTACATCATCACCAGACATGCTCCCCGAAAAGATGATACGAGAGTGAAGAGTTCTTCTCCTTCAAAACCTTGTCCATCTCCTCGGCCATGGCTTCCTTGTGCTTCAACACACAACTATAAATTTCCTCATCTTCCCCAGCCCTCACGGCAATCCTCATAAAATCATGAACCAGCGATGTATACCGATGAGAGAGAACATCCACTTCTCTCTCATCACCAATCTCGTCAGTTTCACACATCAGCATCATATTCCCAGCAGACCTTGTCCACCTCCTCAATATATACTTTTCAGGGATCGACCTCAGCTTCTTTGTAATGCAGGTCAAAATATGACCACAAAGGACACCTGTTTCGGTCAAACTTCGAGCAGCTACAGCTCATCATCTCTTCTTCGAAGTTGACTTTGACTTTATGCTTATACCCACATCCATCTTCAACTGTCAACAGTTGCATTGACCCGTCATAGTTTCTCTCCCTAACCAAACACTCCAAACCAGCAATGTATTCTGCCATGAACATGTCAAATGCTGCCGTGGTGTAAACTCTCGCCGCCTGCTGAATTATGCTCACTGGTGGCGCATACGGAGAGTTCTTGATCATCTTGTTATTTGTTTCGATCTCTTTAGTTCGTCGATCGTCTAACAACTTTTCAAATCCCTGAAGGAAGCCGGCCAGGTCCTTGGAAGAGGAGAGATGTCTCCTCAGCTCCTTGGTCATTCTCTCTCTATGCTGAGCATTATGGATGTCCCCACAAAACACCGCCTTCCCGTATGCTGGGGCCCACCTCTCTCTCTCTCTAAACCTCTGCTTCAGCCATGAATTCTCTGTGAGATTATACTTCTCCAAGGTGGAATTCCACACCTTGATGAATTCCTCCTCCACTTCATGATTATATATGCATCGGGCAAAATCCTCCTCAAAATCTTTCGATCCAGTGAACACTTTTGAGAGATTCTTCGTAGAATTTTGGTACATATGCCAAGCACATAGCCGATGAGAGATATCTCCAAACTCTGAAGAAACTGCAGCTAAAATGGAAGAATTATCATCAGTGAGGATTGTCTTCGGACGCTTACACCCAACCGCCTTCAAGAAAGTGCTAAATATCCACTTATAGGAATACCCTGAATCATCATAGATTAAGCCTGCTCCGAAGATCACAATCTGTTTGTGATGATTGATGCCTACAAAGATCACTATCGGTCGGCCGTAATCATGGATTTTATAAGTCGTATCGAAGCATATGACATCTCCGAACCGTGCATAATCTGTCTTCATCTTCCCGTCCATCCAAAACACATTTGTGATCTTCTCTTCAGTGTCAAGCTGAAAAGAGAATAAGAACGATGGATTTTGCACTTGTTTCCTTCTTAAGTAATCCAACAATGAATCCACATCAGATTTAGTCATTGAATGAGTTCTTTTTGCTGGGAGATAATTCCTCAAATCAATAGAAAGAGATTCCAATACTTCTTCTTCATTTACATGATGATCACTGGCTCGCGATAATTCATCATTCTGTTTTTCAGTATCATCAGCAACAACCAAAGATTTTCTCTTCCGCCGCGTCTTCCCTGAAATTGAACTCTGCCCACCATGAAATCTCTGCATCAACATCAACTGCCCTGGATGCTGACTATTAGAGTTTTTCCCTCCAAGAGAATGACTATGAACTTGCTGTGGACTTATTGGCAAGAACACGGCCACCGGACGATTATAGGGAACTGGGTTCGACGGCCGGATATTTGGAATTGGGATCCCCGTAGGATGATTGTAAAGAACTATATTGGCTAGAGCATAATTGAAAGGAACCTGGCTCGATAATGGATGATTGTGAGTGGCATTGAGCTCAATGATGCGATACTTCCCATCACTGGATAGCTTGATCTTCATGTATGCGAGGCATCCGCATCTCGTTTCTTCTCTGTGGTACTTAGCCTGGGAGTGCCGCTTCCTTTGGCCATCGCCACGGCGGCCTTGCTTGCTGCAAACGAAGCGGCGAGCTAGGGTTACTCCAGTTCTTCGACTTAGGGTTCGATTATCCCATCGGACGGTGAAGCCAATTTTCTTGGCATACTCGTTGTAGCAATTAAAAGCAGATGTTTCAGTTTCAAATGCCATCCCGATCATGGGGTCTGAGTGCGAGCTGGTGCTTTGATTTTCTCTCTCTAGGTTTCCAGTTTCTTTTATTGGGAGTTGAAGATTTTGAGAGATTTCATTGGTTTGCGAGGAAGGAAAAGAGGAAGAGTTGGGCTCTAACAGAGATGAAGGATCGTTTTCCTCTTCTCTCTCCATTGCATTCCAGCGCTCCTAGAAGTAGAAAGAAGATTTGATGGGGAGTCAGTGACCACTAAGTTAATAGTTCTAGATAGAGAAAGTAGCACCCTAACTATTTGAAAAAAATACACAGATTAATAATTAAAGAAAAATTGATCAGAAAAAGAAATGGGAGGCTTATTTTTTCGGAACATAGTGCATAGGAAGAGGAAAGAGAAAGGCAAAATACAGACTAAGAGTTGAATCAATAGATGAATTTACAAGTCACTTCTGGAAATAATTGAAGAATGTGAAATTTTAAAAATAAAGACTAGTCTATAACCATGCAGAGAAAATTTCCGCAAATAAAAAGTGAAAACGGTGCCTAATTCCTGAGCATCATCTCCGCCCAATCATTTGAGAGTAAATTACTTTGGAATTTTTTTAAAAAGTTAGCTGATTTCCCTTATCTAAGAACAATTCCTCCCAAAAAAACCCAAATCAAAACGAAACCTAAAACAAGGTAACCGACTCCTGGGAAAGATCAAATTTATGATGAAATATGAGCCACTTCTGACAGTGATAAAAGGACGTAAAATTTAATAAGAATGCCGTCAAACAGAAATACTTGTCTACGACCACGCATAAAATTTCCGCAAATAGAAACTCAAAAATGCGCCTAATTCCTTCGAATCATCTTTGCCTTCTCATTTGAGGTTAAATTACATCAAAAATTTAGAGAAAAACATTCCGCTGATTTCCCAAACCAAAGAAAAATTCCTCCAAAAAACCCAAATCAAAACGAAAACCCAAAACAAATTAATCGACCCCCGGGTGAAAGATCAATTTTTCCGGGATTTTGTCTTTTACCTGAGGGAAAAGGAAAAACCCTAGGTCTCCTCAAACAAGTCGGGGGGGCGGCAGCATGGAAACGAAAAACCCTTGTCTTTCTTCACCACCGACGCCGGAAAACTAAATAACGTATTCTGAATGATCTTCCTGCAAATCTTTGATCACTTTCAGTACCGACCTATGCCACCATGGAAAGAAATCAAGAACCGGAGTGAGAGAGACTATATAATTGCAATTAAACCCTAGATTATTATTATTTACAGAATGAGCCGTTTTTCGATGTAAGTCTCCGTGAGGGTATACTAGTTAGGGGTACATGTACAAAACTTTTATGTTTTTCTTCTGATCATATGTTTTCATTGTAAGTTGAGAGACTCGAGATGAATAGAGATTGAAAGAATTAAACCCCTAATGGAATGGACATTATTTACACTTGAGAAAGGGGGATTGGATCAGTCATGAGTAATCATGATCGGAAATTAGTAGATCGATGGAGATGATAGATCAACCGATATGGATATGATAAGATCAATGGTTACCAATCACTTAGATGACCAAAAAGGGGAGGAGATAGAGATAGATTTTAGTAAAAACAATGTGATTGGCACTCAAATTGTAGGCGGCGATTGGATCATAGATTCTACGATCATTGATCTGATCCCTTGCATCAATTGTGGGAAACCAATTCAATCATGGTGATCCAATCAGTGATCTCCATTTCCCTATTTTTTGTAACACTTTGATTGCATGCTTTTATTCAAAAAGAGCATGATTCTTTCTCTCTCTTTCTTCAAACTATTTATTTTCATATTCCCTCATCATGGAGATGATTGTTGTGAAATAATAAGTCAACGCCTACATTGTAAAGCACAAGATGACACGAAGAAGTCAACAACAACATCGATTAGAAAGAAGATAAATTGAGAGACAATGAAGAATTTGAGAGTAATTCTAGACAGAGAGAGTAAAAGAAGGGATTTCAATGCAAGTCATAGTGGATGGTTCAATGTTTTCAAAGAACTCATCTCATTCCATGTAATTTTACATTTGTCATTATTTTATAGCTAATATCTAGATAATCATCTTCAACATTGTTCAAGGTCAAACATCTTAAATCTAATCATCTTTATGAGTGTCACAATTATGCAATGTCAGTGATTTTGATAATTAAAAGAACAAGACAAGAAGAAGAGGAATTCAATGGAGTCATCTCTTAGTCTACATGCTTGAATTTCCAAAGTCAAGTTAAGAGTTTTAAAATTCATTACATTATCATTTTTTTGTATTTTCTCTTTTAAAACTACATTATAATGCATAATTTCAAACTTCCATTAGAAAATATCTAATGTTTCTAGTGTTGTAAATTTTAATATTATAGTATTTTCCTTATTTTTTTATAAAATATTAAGGATTTATTGAAGTCCTAAAAACAAACAAGAAGTGTGTATGATGCAGAGTAGAATGCTACTTCGTGCATCTTGTAGATGTAACTTTGTGCTTAGAAGGGAGTTTTACTTGCCTAATGAGTATCTTCACTCCCATGTAGGCTAGGGAATCTTTGTTTACATTTAAATTTTTTTCTTTCAATTTTGGTGTAGGGAAGAAGACCCCACAATCTGATGGATATTATCTAGCTTGTAAACAAAATCATATTTCTCTATCTCGTTTATATTCATTAAAATGAAATTTATCAATTTTTGTTCTTGTGTGATTTTTGTAATATAGTTAATAAGAATATGCAATGACTTAAGTAAATTATGACATGTGTTCATTAGTCTTTAAACATGCGTTCTAATTATTCCTATTTGAGGAATATTAAGAAAGACATCAAGATATCAAAAAAGAATAGCAGTATTTGGTTTGACTCATATGATGAGTATGACTAATCCTATAGCCATCAATGTGGAGATACCAAGGATAGATGGTGGCTGCTCTTTGTAGAAAGAGTTCATTGAATTGATCCATATGAACCCTAAATAATATTATAACTATCTTTCAATTAGGTTGATTGATGTCATGATTGTGAATGTGGTCCTTAGACTTGAGATACCAAAGATAGATTAGCTAGATGATCATGCTTTGATGATGAATTACGAATATCTAGCAACGAGATTTCCAAAACATCATGGATTGGATACGACGTTAAGTCCTCAAAGTTGACTATATGGTCAAAAGGGGATCATCCTTCTTCAATATTAGAAGAGATTGACTCAAGGAATGACATGTTGTTAAATACTTAACCAAGGTAGTAAAAATATCAAAGGAGGTATTCTTAATCATTTTTTCCATGCACTGGTACTAAATTGAATGGCTGGTTAGGTTTGAAAGCTGACCATACCTTAAGTTATTCATGCATCTCACATAAATGAAGGATTATATGTACATGATATTTGATGGTGGAAAGGTTATATAAAAATATTTTCTATGCACTCTATATATTTTAGAGGATATGGTGTATCTTGGCACCCCATCACTGGGTGCTAACTCGACTTATCGATTGAGACAAATCAATTCTTGATTAATTAATCTATATGTTGATATATTTAATTAATAATTTTCACAAATAAGTATTCTTGAGTCAAAAGAGTCATTAACTAGAAAAATATATGGGGACTATTGAATAATATAAATAAGATCAATGGATGGTAGACATAAATTTGAAGGTTTTGTGAAAAGTGATGGGATCTAAGGTCGATAACCGTTCCAAAATTTCGATCAAAATATCAAATGCATAAAAATAAATTGAATTGGATTTTCAAAATATTAAGGCACTAATAATAGATGATACTATCATCTAGTACATATGAGAAAACATATTTATATGGTTTCCTTGAAGTTCTTGAAACCATTCTAGTGTCTAGCCTCTAGCAGTATCCATACGATCCCATGATGGTTAGATCTCCTCTTCAAAGCTCTTCACTAAGAAAGAAATATACGAAATGAGAGAATTCTCTTAAGGCTTATATGGGCGCCTTTAGTTGTGATCATTCTCCTCATAATTATAGACATTTAGTATAGATTTTTTTATAAAAACCTTATAATTATGTCTATATCCTTGAATATCCATAGACCTTATGTGTGTAACCTTGTATGTCCATATATCTCCGTAATTAATAACTCTATAGACCCGAAACGCCTTATTGGTCAACCTTAATTCATTATTTGCATAAACATATAGATTAATTAGTTAGGGATTGATTTAACCTAATCAATAGGTTGAGTTGCCAACCCGTTGGGCGCCAAGATACACCATATACTCTATGAGATATAAAGTATAATAACTCCCTTGTGAAACCCTTATGTCATTAGTTGCTAAGTATGTATAATCTTTCTTTTGCACGAGAGTCATAAATGACTTGGGGGTATATTCAATTGCCAAACCCTAATTGGTAACTCGAGTTAATACTGATGCGTGTAGGAATCATTGTGAACTCCTCCAATATTTCTATTACCTTGACCAAAGATTTCATTGCATCTCATTTTTTGAGTCAATCTCCTCAAATATTGAGTGTGAATAATCTCATCTTGATCACAAAATCATCTTCAAGGACTTTAAGTCGTATCCAATATATAATGTGTTGGGATCTGAGCTCGATAAACTTTCTGAAATTTCGATCAAAACATCGAATTTCAGCGGAATTCATTTAATCGGATATTTAAAATATTGAGGTACCAAGAACAGATAATCCTATTGACGAGACAAAACTGCGAGGTCGTTGATTTCACACGGTCTCGTGTCAAAAATATTTGCGAACTTACTAATTTGATGAAAAATGTCTCGAATTGAAGGGTATAATGGTAAATAAGGGTCGAATCCACAGGGAAATAAGGAAATTCTTTATGTATTCTTCAAAATTGATCAAATCGGACGATGAATTGATGATAGAAATTGGGGAAAATGGTAAATTATGAAAGAGAGCTTCAAATCAATTCCACAGAATCAAGAATCATCAAATTTGGTCTTGATTTCGCGGAGAAATTGAAGATCGAAGAAGGAAGAAATTTCTAGATGAAGAAATCAGGAAATTGACTTAAATTAAACCAAATTAAACTTGAAATCCTAATCTAAATTGAAATTAAACATGATAGGAAGGTAGATTATGAAAAAACGCTTCCACTAATCCCAAATCGCGATCAAATCGATGCAATTAAACCACTTAATCGCCTAGAACACGAAGAACACGAAGAGGAGATTCAAGTGTCGATTTCTCCTAATCTACTCAACCAAATCTTGATCTCAAAGGCTCTGGAGGTGCGGAAATGAGTGTAGAACACGATGAGATCGAGAGAATCGAGAGGGGAGGTGTCTAAATAGATCAATTGCTTTGATTTCTAACTCGAATGCTTTACAATTCGGAAGAACACATCGTTTTATAGGAATTTTGGGCGTAACCGTCCGATCGTAACGATCGACGGTTATGATGGAACCGTCTATCGTGGACTGTTTCAATTAAGTTGTAGCCGTTCGATCTTGATGGACAGTCTGGATGATCCGCGCAGATGGACGTTATAAAACGCGTTGTTTTGTTGTCGTTGGATCGCGATCTGACGGTCCGGATTCTCCCCCACGCGTTTAATCTGAGCCGTTATAACGCCTTTTAAAAGCCATGTGCGTTGATCGGATCCGGTGGACCGCGGGTGCACTCGATCGACGCGCTCTGATCGTGATCGAACGCCTTGATTTTAGCCACGCGTCCTGCACTTAAATAAACTGTGTGGGACTTAGTCCCACACGGGAAAAATTAAAGAAAACTATTGAGTTTATAAGATGCGACGATTTAGAGGGTTAATAATCCCTTACGATAAACGGAAGGCTATATATATTATAACCTATATAAAAAATATTAATAATGCATCCTATCACGCCGCGTGGGCCCCCCGTAGCGCTGCCACGTGGCCTTGTGTGCCACGTTGCATCCACGTGGGTCCCGCGCGGAAATACCCCCCTTTTGTCTTATTTAAATTATTTTTAACATTTAAAAATCGTAAAATTAATCAGAAAAAAATCTGAAAAAGTCCCTAAAAATAGAAAATTCATAAATTTTAATATAGAACTCCAAATTAATCCAAATTTCTTTCATTTGATCCGAAATTTAATTATCTATCATTCTAAAAGATAAAAATTGATAAATAATGAGAGTTTTAAATTTTATTTCAAAAACACATTTATTTTTAAGGATTTTTAATTTAAGAAAATATAAATAAATGCTTATAAAATGTTTTCTCTCATTATTTTCACTCTAAAAAGCATCCATAATCTTAAGTAAAGGTGGGTGACGAGACGAGACCGCGAGGTCGTCGATTTCACGTGGTATCGCATCAAAAATAATTCCAAACTTACCAATTTTAAGAAATTCACTAGAATTGAGGGGTATAATGGTAAATATGGGTCGAATCCATAGGGAATTAAGGAATTTCTTGACGTAATCTTTAAATTTGATCAAATCGGACGAGAAATCGATGGAAGAAATTCGGGAAATCGATGGAAGAAAGTAGACTTCAAATCGATTCCACGGAATCAAAAATCGTCGAATTTGGACTTGATTTCGCGGAGAAATCAAGATTCGAAGTGGAGAGAAAATTTCGAGCGTGAAAATGAGCGAGTTTAGGTAAAATTTGATAAAATTAACTTCTAAATCCTAATCTAAACTGAAATTAAACGTGATTGGGAGGTAGATGATGAATAACCGCTTCCACTAAACCCGAATAGCGATCGATTCCTCGCGATTAATCCGATTAATTGCCTAAAAAACCAAGAACGCGATGACGAGCTTCAAGCGCCGATTTTTCACTCGACACTTCACCAAATCTCAATCTCAAGGGCTCCGTGAGTGCGGAAATGGAAGAGGAACACGATGAGATTAAGAGAAACGAGACAGAGGGTGTCTAGACAGTTCAATTGCTTGAAATCTCAACTCGGATGCTTACAAACGTGAAGAACACATCGTTTTATGGAGGGTTTGATCGTAACCGTCCGATCGAAACGATCGACGGTTACGATAAACGGTCCACGATGGACCGTTTTCCAAAATGTAGCGATCGTCGGATTGAAAATGGATGGTCCGGATGCTCCTTGATTTTGCGTTTTAAAACGCGTTCGATCGCGTTCGTTGGATCATGATCGGGCGGTCCAGATGCGATCTGCGCCGTTTCATCTGGACCGTTATAACGCATCTTAATTTGACACGTGCTCTGATTGCGATCCGGTGGTCCACGGCGCATGTGATCGACGCGCGTCGATCAATCGCCCGCCAGATCTGACATTCCTCAACGCGCCACGTCACCTGCATAATAGGTAAGACGTGTGGATTAGTCCCACACGGGAAATAATTTAGGAAACCGTCGGGTTTATAAGACCCGACGGTTTAGAGGGTTGATAACCCTCCCCATATAGGGCAAGCTAAAGACCCCTTTTATATAGATTAAATAAATACATTATAGATATAATGCGCCATGTAGGCGCTGCGCGGGTCCGCATGGCGCTGCCACGTGGCCATGCGTGCCACGTCACATCCACGCGGGGCCCGCGCGTAGTAAATAATCTTTTTGCATTTATTTAAATAAATTTAAATCATTTTAAATCAAAAATAAATCTGAAAATTCCAGAAAAAATCCCTAAAAATATAAAATTCATAACTTTTAATATATAACTCCAAATTAATCCAAATTTCTTTCATTTGATACGAAATTTAATTATCTATTATTCTAAAAAGTCAAAATTAATAAATAATGAGAGTTAAAATTATTATTTCAAAAATACATTCATTTATTAAGATTTTAAACTTTAGAAAATGAAATGAATGTTTATAAAAATTGTTTCTCTTATTATTTTAACTTTAAAAACAGTTATAATCTCAAGAAAAATATGGGTTATTAAATTATTAAACTCTACTTTATCAAAATTAACCCTAAATTAAAGTATTTTGAGATTATAATGACTTTTTAAGAGAATAATAGAAAAATACATATAAATATGATAACATGCATGGAAATGAAATCATTTATGCCTTAATATGCACTAAAAATCATGTTTTATTATGTCAATATAGCATGTTATCAGTGGGCTATTAGTTTATTCATCTTTAAATTATCATATTAAACCCTCATTTAAAGTATTTTTGAGATTATGATGATTTTTTGTGGAATGATAGAAAAATATATAAAAATATGATAACATGCATGGAAGTGAAATTATTTATACCTTAATATGCATAAAAAATCATGTTTTATAATGTTTATTTAGCATGTTATCACCTATCATCTAATATGTATAAGAAAACATACTTACATATTTCCTTGAAGGAGTTCTTGAAGCTATTCAAGTGTCTAGCCTATAGTGGTATCTATACGGTCTTCGGATGGTTGGATCTCCTTTTCAAAGCTCTTCACCAAGAGAGAAAGAGAAGAAATGAGAGAATTCCCACAAGGCTTTGCATGGGGACCTTCAGTTGTGATCGTTCTCCTCCTATTTATAGACATTTGGTAAGAGATTTTTTCATAAAAACCCTCATAATTATGTTTATATCTACCAACATCCATAAACCTTATGTGTGTGATCCTCTAGGTCCATATATCTCACTAATTAATATCTCTATGGACCAAATAACACCTTATTGGTCAACCTTAATTAATTATCTACATTCACATATAAATTAATTAATTAAGGATCGATTTAACCCAATCGATAGGTTGAGTTGCAAGCCCGTTGGGTGCCAAGATACACCACATACACAAGGAGATATGGAGTATGTAAGAACTTACTTATGGAACCTTCCCATCATCGATTACCATGTATGTATAATCCTTCATCCACATTAGACTTATGAATGATTTAGGGTATAGTCAACTGTCAAACCCTAATCGGTCACTCAAGTTAGTACTGATGCGTGTAGAAATCATCGGGAACTCCTTCTCCAATATTTCTACTACCTTGGCCAAGGATTTCATCGTATCTCATTCCTTTGACTCAATATCCTCAAATACCAAGGGTGGATGATCCCATCTTGATCACACAATCATCTTCGTGGATTTCATGACGTATCCAATATATGACATTTTAGATATCCCTTGGCTAAGGATTCGTAAGTCATAATCAAAACACGATCATCGATCCACAAGATGTCTTTAGTGTCTCAAGTCAAAGGACCACATACAAAACCATGAAATGAATCAACTTGATTGACAAATTAGGTATAATACCATTCAGGGATTCATACGGATCAATTCAGTGAAATCTTTCTCCAAAGAGCACCCACTATCTATCCTTAGTGTCTCCACACTGATGGCTATAGGATCAGCCATACTCATCATATGAGATGGATTAGATAGTGTTATTCTTTCCGGATAATTCGATGTACTTATTGAATATCCCAAAAATAGGAATGTTTAGAACATATACTTAAAGACTAGTGATCACTATATTATGATCTCATCATAATTCACTTAGTCATTGCACATGCTCATGGACTTCATTGCAAACATCACACAAGAATGACAATAAATAAATTTCATTTTAATGAACATAAAAAAGATACATGAAAGTGTGATTGGCTTATAGGCCACATAATATCCATCATAATGTTTTAGATATTCCATAGCTAGGAATTTATAAGTCATAATCAAAACACAGTTATCCATTCACAAGATGTTTTTGGTGTCTAAAGTTAAAGAACCACATAAATAACCATAACATGAATGCCCTAATTGACAATTAGGTATAATACCATTTAGGGATTCATATGGATTAGTTCAGAAACTCATTCTCCAAAGAGCACCCATTATATATCCTTAATGTCTCCATGCCGATGGCTATAAGATTAGTCATACTTATCATATGAGTCGCATCAGATAGTGTTATTCTTTCCGAATAATTCGATGTCCTTATCAAATATCCCACGAATATGAATGTTTATAAGATATGTTTAAAGACTAACGACCACTGTATTATGATCTTATCATAATTCACTTATTTATTACATATGTTCATGGACTTCATTTCAAATATCACATAAGAATAAAAATGAATACATTTTATTGCAATGAACATAAATGAGATATATGGAAGTGTGATTGGCTTATAGGTCACATCATATCCATAAAAAAGTTCAATTACTTAAAGTCTAAAAATATAAAGAGAATGACTACACTTGAAGGTGCTCATGTGAGCTTTGTAAGAGAGTTTCCCATTCTTCTCATTCTCTTTTAGTGAAGAGTTTGAATATGATATCTTATTATCCCATGATCGTGTGGATACCGTTATAGGTTTTGTATTTTATATTTTGATAAAGAATTTTGAAGGCTTATCAATATCAAATCCATACAAGATTGTCATTAGAATATGATTAAGTGTCATTTTCACTTAACGACTTTCCAAACTCTCATAATTTGTCTCTTTTATGTAGGCATCTAAATTTAGAAAATTTTTCTTGTATGCATGTTATTTTCTTCATTCAAGTGATGTGGAAGCTTGTGTAACGTTGTCTCTTGCAATGTAATTTGAGCCACACATCTTCATTTACTCAAAGAAGGGGTCATTGCGAGTGCCTACTAGTCGAGCAACAATGTGGACCATGATGCCCATGTTTGGAGACACATGGTGCCATCCAAAGCATCAATCACTATTATGACTAGATCAATATTCCAAATTTTATGCGTTTTTCTCTCTTGTTAACACAATATAAATCCTTCGTGAAAGATTAGAAACTCTTGTTCATCAAAATGGGTTCTTCTTCAATCAAGAAAGACAAGAGGCACAAGTCGAGGCTCTTCCCTATTTGAATCGTAGAGCTGATGATTTAGACACGACTGTTGATCTTCCTCGACCACATGATCGATGGAAAAGTAGTGCGATCTCGACATTCTTGTACCATAAAAATGAGCAATAACATGGAACAATTTTTTTCAAAAATTGATTTTTTAGGTGTCACATGTCTCAATCATAGTTCATGTGCCCCCTTAATTCCTAGATCAGATAACTGACACTTCAATCAGCCTACTAAGCCTACTTCAAAGCCAAATCCCATGGAAAAGGGTACTTCGTCCAATTTTCTCTTGTAATTTGAATTCTAAGACCTTGTTCTTGGCCAAACTTGATCCTCTCAACATTTTAACAATGATTTTGAATGTCTTCCATGGTTTCATATGAATTTATGGTAAATGGATCCTTATTTTTCTCGCATTTGGCGTGTAAGGTCTTGTTATTGGACAAACTCGATATTTTCACCCTTCTAATGATGTTTTTGCATTTCTTCCATGAGTAAATTTATGCTGATTTATTGCTGATTGACCTTGAAACGTTTAAGAATGGGTGAGAGACATGGAGAGATAGATTAAGGATGAGAGGGAGAGAGAGGGAATCAGAAATATTCAGAGAGAGAGAGAGGGAGGGAGGGTGTGGGAGAGTGAGAGAAAGAGAGAGGAAACTAGTGAGAAAGTAAGAGAGAAAGAGGGGGGGAGATAGGGAGTCAAAGAGAGTAAGAGAGACAGTAATTAAGAGTGTAAGATTGAGAGAGAGGGGGTATGAGTGAGAGTGGGTCTGAATGTGAGAGAGATAAAACGGAAAGAGGAGGGAGGTAGAAAGAGTGAGAGAAAGAGAGGGGGAATGAATGAAAAATTTAGAGAGAGAGTGAGAGAGACAGAAAGAGGCGGGTGGAGAGAGTGAGAGTGATTGTGAAAGTAACAGAGGGAGAGAGTAAGAGAGAGTAACTGAGATAGAGCGAGAGGGGGAGAGGGAGGAGGGAGAGAGGGATGAGTTAGGGTGCGAAAGAGCGAGAAGCGGGATGAGAGAGAGACTATGTCAGAGAGAGTGAGAGAAAGAGAGGGGGAATGAGTGAAAAATTTAGAGAGAGAGAGAGACAGAAAGAGGCGAGTGGAGAGAGTGAGAGTGACTATGAAAGAGGAATAGAGGGAGAGAGAGTGACAGATAGTAACTGAGATAGAGCGAGAGGGAGGAGGGAGAGAGGGAATGAGTGAGAGTGCGAAAGAGAGAGAAGCGGGATGAGAGAGAGAGAGAAAGAGAGGTAGGGAACGAGAGAGAGTAAGAGTAAGAGAAAAATTTCTATAACCCATTATTGCATCTACAAATTAATCTCTCCTGCAGAAAGGTTCAGAGAGAAACTCCAGAGTTTCAGACTTGCAGAGCTTTAATGGAGCGAGCTCTCTCTTCGGACGAAGACGACGGAGAATCTCTAATCGCGCAAAATGAGAGGAAAAACCCGGCAGCCGCGCCGTCTCATGCACAGTTTTGAGATCAGTAATTCTTCTGATCGAAGACGCTTCGAGTTCAGATCTACCGGGTTTTGCATCTTCCTCCTCTCCATTTGCTTCCTTCTCGTCTCGATCTACTTCTTCATTGATGCTCGTCGATACTTCGTTGACAAATCTGCTCCGGCAGAACCTGATTCCCATGCAGTGGATGTTCGAATGAGAGATAACGAGCTTCTCGCTCTGAACCTGCTCCGAAATCAGCAGATTGGCCTTCTTCGCCTCTGGAATCAAACTACCGAGGTTTTCGCTCACCGATCTAGCGATTCCTTTGCTCCGATTTCGGCTTCAAATGCCAGTTCCAATTCCACTCTAGTGGATCCATCGTTTGATGAATTGCAATCAACATTGCTAGAGCAAATCAAAATAAATGTACAGATCCAGAAAACTCTACTGTCATCTCGCGGTTTTCCCCCCGGGAATATCTCAGATGGATTGACAAATCCCCTATCCGGTTACGTTAGTGTAGATATGTGCAGAAAAGCGGAGGAACCTGAAAGGAAGAGAACAATTAAATGGAATCCTCGTCAGAATAAATTCCTCTTAGCGATTTGTGTCTCCGGGCAAATATCCAACCACTTGATTTGTCTTCAGAAGCACATGTTCTTTGCAGCCTTGTTGGACAGAGTACTGATCATTCCAAGCCCAAAATTTGACTACCAGTATGACAAAGTAATCGACATTGACCATATCAACCAATGCTTTGGACGAAAAGTTGTCATCACGTTCGAAGAATTCTCAAAGAAGAACAAGATGCAGATCGATAGATTCATCTGTTATATGACGACGCCGCCGTGCTTTGTTGACGAGGAACATGCGAAGAGGCTGAAATCTTTAGGGCTTTCCTTGCCGAAGCTCCAAGCTGCCTGGCCTGAAGATCCAAAATCAGAAAAAAAGCGAGGAATTGGCGATATTAGAAGCAAATTCTCTTGCAACGATGATGTTCTTGCTGTTGGAGACATCTTCTATGCTAATGTGGAGGAAGATAGTGTGATGCAACCAGGAGGACCTCTGGAACACCGTTGCAAGACACTCATCCAGCCTAGCAAGATCATCCACCTCACTGCTCAGCGATTTGTGCAGACTTTCTTGGGAAGCAACTTCATTGCACTCCACTTCAGACGCCATGGATTCCTCCAATTCTGGTGAGTTTTTTTCCCATACCCTCAATTCTGTTATCAGAGTGCTTACTGCTAGGGATGGCCAAACCTGATCAGATGTTGATCTGATCGAGATCAATGTCGATCCAATCACCAACTTTCAATGATTGTGTTCAAGGATCACGGATCCTTATTGAGGTTCCCAGGATGATAGAGAGGGAGAGAAAAAACGGGAAGAGGGAGAATGCTTGAAGGAAAAGAGAGAAAAGGATGAGAGAGAGAGGAACAGAGATAAAGAGAGCCTCAATTCTCAGTAGAGAGAGGGAGAGAGACTGAAGAGAGAGAAATCTGAAGAGAGAGAGGGAAGGAGCAGGGAGAGTAAAAAAGGGTAGAGAGAGGGGAGAAAAGGGGGAAGAGACAGAATGAATGGGAAAAGTCCAAGAGTGGATTGGAGAGAGAGTTGGGAGAAGAAAAGGGGCAACAACAAGATAGATACCTCGATTTATCTGGATCGAGGTATCCTTGACCTGGATCGAGGAGCCATTTCATAGAACCGGGAAATCAAGATTGGATTGATCAGATCTAGCTGAAGATCTGATCTGATTATACCTGAAGATATAGCTGACACCAACGGCACAACTTTATTTCTTAACCAAATGTTCAACTGCAAGTAGGATATTGACATTTTTAATGCCCTCAAATTTTGAATTCGAATTCCTCTACAGTAGTGCTAAGGAGGAATTAGAGAGATAGATCCAATTCTCGTGAATTTCTTCCACTAGTGATTTCTCATGTCATTCTTGATCTGATTTGCCTCTACAGTAATGCCAAGGAGGAAAGCTGTTTCTTTCCTGTTCCTCAAGCAGCGGAATGCATTCTTCGAGTAGCAGCAAAATCAAATGCTCCAGTTATCTATCTCTCTACAGATGCAGCATCGAGCGAAACAGATGTTCTTCAATCTCTTCTTGCATTGGATGGGAGATCCATTCCATTGATCAAGAGGCCGGCTCACAACTCAGTGGAGAAATGGGATGCCTTGCTGTATCGAAACCATCTCGGAGAGGATAATCAGGTAAAAATTTTGATTTTTGTATTTTTTGAAATTCAAATTTTGTGTCAATTTTATGTTTTGAATTTTAGATTGAAGCGATGCTGGATAAGACGATATGTGCCATGGCGAGTGTGTTTATAGGATCATCAGGGTCTACCTTCACGGATGATATATTTAGATTGAGGAAGGATTGGGGAGTTGCATCTGTTTGTGATGAGAATCTTTGTCAAGGGGAACGACCGAATTTTATTGCCTCCAGAGGATGATGATGAATAATCATGTCACAAGATGTTCATCATCTTCTTCATTGATGCTTCAACCTTAAAATATACTGGTTGAAAGGGAAGATTCAAATTTTGTAGCTTCTGATTTTAGTAATAAATCATCATATCACTGGATGTGCATGTCACTAATCATACACTATATCCATACATGTCTCTATCTGTATCCTTCTAAGGATTGAAATAGGATGTATGAGAAATGGAAACGATGGGCACTCTTCATAGCTTCCGTTGAATAGTTATCTTCCCTGGATGGTATGTTCGTGTCCTCAATCCTGCATTTTTCACCTCTCTCTCTTTCGCTCTCTCTTCTCCCCTCTCTCCACTCTCTTTCTCTCTCCGTCTCTTTCTCTTCCTTTCTCTCTCTGTGTCTATCCCTCTCTCTCCTCTGTCTTTCTTTCTTCCTCTCTCTCTCTCCCCCCTTTCTCTCCACTCTCTTTCTTTCTCTTTCTCTCTCTCTCTCACTCATCCTTTCTCTCCAGTCTCTACTCTCTTTCTTTCTCTCTCTCTCTCTCTCTCTCACTCATCCTTTCTCTCCACTCTCTTTCTTTCTCTTTCTCTCTCTCTCTCTCACTCATCCTTTCTCTCCACTCTCTTTCTTTCTCTTTCTCTCTCTCCCTCCCTTTCTCTCTCTCTCTCTCTCTCACTCATCCTTCCTCTCCACTCTCTTTCTTTCTCTCTCTCTCACTCATCCTTTCTCTTCAGTCTCCACTCTTTTTCTTTCTCTTTCTCTCTCTCCCTCCCTTTCTCTCTCTCTCTCCCTCCCTTTCTCTCTCTCTCTCACTCATCCTTTCTCTCCACTCTCTTTTTTTCTCTTTCTCTCTCTCCCTCCCTTTCTCTCTCTCTCTCTCACTCATCCTTTCTCTCCACTCTCTTTCTCTCTCTATCTCACTCATCCTTTCTCTCCAGTCTCCACTCTCTTTCTTTCCCTCCTAACTCTCTCCTCCCTCTCCCTCCTCTCCCTTTCTCTCTCTCTCTCTCTCTCTCTCTCCTCATCCTGTCTCTCCAGTCTCCACTCTCTTTCTTTCTCTTTCTCTCTCTCTCTCATCCTTTCTCTGCACTCTCTTTCTTTCTCTTTCTCTCTGTCTCTCCCTCTCTTTCTCTCTCTCTCTCTCACTCATCCTTTCTCTCCAGTCTCCACTCTCTTTCTTTCCCTCCCAACTCTCTCCCCTCTCTCCCTCCATCCCTTTCTCTCTCTCACTCATCCTTTCTCTCCAGTCTCCACTCTCTTTCTTTCCCACCCAACTCTCTCCCCCTCTCCCTCCCTCCCTCCCTCTCTTTCCAGTATCCACTCTCTTTCTTTCTTTCTCTCTCCCACCTTTCTTTCTCTTCCTCTCTCTCCAATCTCCGTTCTCTTTCTTTCTCTCTCCCACCACTCTCCATGAATTCCATCTATTTCTCTCCCTCTCTCCCTCCCCCCATCCAAAAAAGGCCTTGAAAGCTAAATATCCAGTCTGTGGGCAATTCAGCGCAAGAACATTCCTTCCAATCAAAACCCCCTACATCATGCGACAACCACTGATAATATCCTCTACTTCATCACTTCTCGGAGGGATGCAGTGGCACTCATGGCAGCAGCAGCATGAGGACGATGTTGCTCTTCCCCTTATCATCCTCCTTCTTTGAAGTAGCTGAATCATCTTTTTCAGGGACAATCTCCGCACGCTTCTTGAGCTTCTTGTACAGGTAATTGATTAGCTTCTCCTCTTTCATGGTGCCCACTACAGTACAGGTCTGAGCCTCCATGTCTGTTTTTGCCGTATGCACACCTGCAGAACAACATCCAGAGGAGAAAGAATCAGAATTCAGTACTATCTATCTATCTATCTATCTATCTCCTTATCTACCTATGTAACATATCTATCTATCTGTCCACATATTTCTAACCTATCTCTTAATACATCAATTTATCCTATCTATCCATCTATCTGTCCACATCTTTATCATTCATCTCTTAATCTTTAATTTATCCTATCTATCTATCCCTGTCTCTATCCGTCCATTCCTTTATCATTTACTTATCTATCTATCCATATATTTCTCATCTATCTACCTATATAGTTATCTATCTATCTATGTAACATATCTATTTATCTATCTATCTATCCCTGTATCTATTCACGGGTTACTTTTCCAATCCCTCTTTCTTTCTTTTGACTGTGACAGAATTATGGTGGGTTACAGGAAAGGTACACCCATCTCTGTCTATCCCTCTCTCTTACTCTTCTCTATCTCTGTGATTTCTCTCTCTAACTCTCCTGCGTCAATCCAGCTCCCTTCAAATCAACACCCATCTCTCTCCATCCCTGTCTCTCACTCTAGTCAATCTCTGTGGTTTCTCTTTCTCTATCTTTCTCTATCTTACTCCCATCTCTCCAGCTCCCCTCAACTCAACACCATATCTCTCTACCCCTCTCACTTACTCTTCTCAATCGGTATGATATCTCACTCTACCTCTCCTCTATCTTTCCAGCTACCCTCAAGTCAACACCCATCTTTCTACCTCTCTCTCACTCTTCTCAATGTCTGTGATTTCTCTCTCTCTCTCAATACCTTCCATCCTATTAACCTTCTTGAGCAGCTCCTCCTCACATCCATGACAGTGAATGGGAACCTTCAAGACAATGGTCTTCAACTCCACTTGGGATCCTAATACAGCAGATAACATGTCATCCATAAGGCATGGTTTTTATCATATGAAAATTTACCTTTCTCATCCTTCTTGATGATGCTCTCCGAGCATGATGCACACCATAGATGCTCATGATGCCACGGTTGTCTTTCCATGCCTTCTAGAGAGAGAAGCGGAGGAATTGAGAAGTTGATTTATAGAAGTAGAGCGAGAGGAAATGTATGGATAGATGGGCAGAGAAAAGGGCGTGTTGATGCATGGGTAATTGAGAATTTCTAAAATAAACGGATGCGTAGGTAGAGAGAGAGAGGAGGAAAATAATATCATTTGCATGAATCGAGGGGCAGATAAATGGACGTCGATAGATAAACTGTAGGTAGAGAGATAGTGAGAGGAGGGAGAAAGAGAGGACTAGAGGAGAGAGAGAGAGTGATGCAACCAGGACTAGATGGGTGGGTAATAAGGATGAAAGAAAAAGAGGAGAGAGAGAGAGAGAGAGAGAGATGAGAGTAATACACGAAGCGTCTGCTTATTCTTTTATTCATAAATCGAATAGCAGATAAACGGACGTCGATGCATGGTTATTGGGCAGGTAGAGAGAAAGGATAGCTAGAGAGAGAGATTCCCGCGAGTCTATCTCTCTCTCTTTCTCCCCGACGCTTCGTACATGACAAAGGAAAGATGCCCAAAAGTGTCAGTCAATATTCTCG
Source organism: Lemna minuta (assembly GCA_024174645.1). Lineage (NCBI taxonomy): Eukaryota > Viridiplantae > Streptophyta > Magnoliopsida > Alismatales > Araceae > Lemna > Lemna minuta. The sequence continues at coordinate 2,590,917 of CM044119.1, read as the reverse complement.
GGAATTTATTATCACCTCGTATTTTTCATAACCCTTCTAGGTTTTCTATATTTTTCTTCTCTCTCTAGGAATGTCCCTATCTCTTTCTACTTTCTCTCTCTACCAACCCAATTACCCATACGTCTGCCTCCTTCCCCTCTTTTATCGGATAGAGAAATCAAAATCAATGTATAAATGGATCAAATGAATTTCTCAATTTGGAATTTGGGTTTTTCAACTCTTACCCATTTATTCAATCGATCGAAATTTTACTTTCATGTTGTTTAATTATTTATTTGATTTATATTAATGCTGAGAAATTTGATCAGAACAGTTTGAAGTCCATGGAGAAGCATGGAGCTTCCTGCTCCATCTGCCTCCCCCTTGGCTTTAAGCAGCTAACTCTAAGCTAGGGTTTGGGGCTTGAGTGCTCGGGTAGACTTTCCTGAATTTTCAGCTAGTCAGATTATTCATATACCTGCTAGTCTAGAGAGTATTTGAATATTTGCGGTAGCAAGTGATGGCAGCAGTGGCGGTGATGGCGGCGGTGGCAGCAGCAATAAGTGGCGACGACAATTTCTCACTCGCTCTCTCTCATAGTCGCTCTGCAATGTGAAGTTCCGATTCAGCAGATCACGATCAGCAATTGCTGGACTGCAGGAATCGAAACATCAATGTTCGTGATCATCTACATCGCAATGATCGAATCGACATCAGTCAAGAACAGCAATCCCTGGTTTACTGGTAGAAATTTGGATCATGTTTAGATATGTTTGAGCTAAGAGAGAGAGAGAGAAACAGAGAGAGATGGAGAGCGAGGAGGTGTTGTATCAATACCATGGTGGCCTGGATGCTTCTCAGTCCTCGGGAACCGTGATTCCAGATCTATCCACAGTGATAGAACCAAATCGACATGATCGATGCAAGCGATCAGCCATTATTGAACCTCTGATCGAATTCTCTCTCGATCTCTTTCCCCTTATTCTATCTCTCCCATTTCTTTCTCTTCCAATCTCCGCTCTCTCTCTCTCTCACTCTATTTCGCGCTCTCTTTCTCTCTCTTCCGATCCGTTATCAATCTCTCTCTCTCCGCACATTTCTTTCCCGCGCTCCCTCTCTCTTCCACTCTCTTTCGCGCTCTCTTTCTCTCTCATCCCGGTCTATGTCCGTCTCTCTTTCCCATCTCGCTCTCTCATGCGGACGCGTCCAGCCGTCCAGTCCACTGTCCATGATCTAGGACTAGGCGGTCGAACCGTCCAATGCACGAATTCAGCGTACCGTTCCCGTCTCCAGACCCTATATATGACCGTCTGATCTCTCCCTCTCTCTCCATCTTTCCTCGAGATCTCGCCGCAGTGCTGTCACTCTCTCACAGTGTACGAAACTCTGCCGATCCGAGAAATCCAAGAGCTGAAGCGTGGAGGACTTGAAAATCGGAAGGTAACTTGATTTCTCTTCCTCCTCATCTCCTATCTGGATAAGCTTTTCCATCTCCTATTTGAATACCTATTGATGTTTGCAGTGAATCTTAATTGTTGGAGAAGATCCAAGGATAAATGACCCCCATATGAAATCTCAAAAATGGCATCAATCTCATTGGCAGCCATCCTCAGTCTTGATTTGGTGGTGTGGTCCCATTTGCTCCGATCGTCAATCTTCTCCTGCATTCTCATTTGCTCTCACCATTGTGCCATTCTTCGTTCTCTCCTAGTATGAGCCTTCTTTTGGTGCTACCTTCCCCTTGGCAGCCATTCTCGTTCATCTCCTTGCTATACTCTCCAATCCATGCCAATATCTCATATATAATCATCCCCAGTCATTTCTTAGCCCTACTCTCCGCTTGGTATTATCGTCTCTTCTGTTGACTCTCCTCTCATTGTATCCATTTCCATGGCTTATGATTCGAATTCTACATCACTTCAGTTTTAGTTATGTTTGTCAATTCAAAAATCAAATCATTTGAGAAATAATTGAACAAAATCTTTGGTTTTATGGATTTTTAGTACCAAAACATCATTAACCCATAGAATAGTGTGATCTACTTGCTGGGTCAGCCTACAGGTCCTTTATTGACCTACTCTCCGAGTATCCAATGAACTCAAAAATCCCATAAAGCTAAGATGATTTAGTTTCCAACATCAGTCCTATCAGTCGCAATTCTATTTTTCCGAAGTACACTAAATAAAATCAGTAAAAAATTGGCGGACTGTAAAAACTGATCTGGTTACCTCTATTCTAAAGAAATCTGACCTGAATTTGCTTACCAAGAGTAGAACTGAAAGGTTTGGACTTTAGAGAGAAGTCCCCCAAATCTGTTCTTCCAAGTTCCATGGCACATTTTCTCTCCCTCTTGTACATCATTGATTTCTGTTTCTGCCCATTTGTTTTTTTTTCGCGGCTCAGAAATTAGCGTTTCATGACAGTATATTATAAAAAATCAAACCATAGTTTTCACTTCCATTGATGTGGGTTTGCTTGTTTCAAACAGGAAAACAGTGTTACTTTTAATTGGTAGCTGTCATAACTCGATTCTTTATAAAATGGAGGGCATGGAATCTGGTTCTGATGAGGAAGATTTAGCCTTCTCGCGGAGCTACTTCCTGGCGAAGGAAATGGGTGCTGCCACCAAGAAAAAGTCAACGGCAAAAGTCAGAGATATAAACCCCGTGGAAGAACATGTGAGCTGGGAGTAAATCCAATAATTACATTATAAACTGACATTATTATTTATTTTCTTGTTAATGAAATCTTTTATAATAGCTTTTAATAACTAAATTTTTTCCCAGGTTCTAAGAACTGAATTGTCTGGACTGACGACAAAACACGAGAAGGAGATTCGGGTTTTGATGAAGAGTTACAGAGATTTGTACCCTAATTGGCTCTTTGAACTAAGGTTTGTTTAATTTGGTAGAACAGTGGGACGTGAAATTCGTGGCATTTTCTTCAAACCAGATATTGAATCTGCGAAGGTAAAATCTGTTTATCATGTTCTTTCATTGCAGGTGTGGGCTCGGTGTCTTGACTTATGGTTTTGGATCCAAAAAGTCACTCCTCGAAAATTTTGCATCAACCACGTTGACCAATATGGGGGTGATTGTGGTCAATGGATACCTCCCCTCCGTCAACCTGAAGCAGGTCTTGCTTGCTTTGGTGGGTCTCTGGTGGACCCAGGCCCACATCGGGGTAAAAGGCTCTGGAAGGGAGGGGCCTTGTGCATCTCTATCAATGGAAGATCTCATTTCCTTGCTGGAGCGGAAGCCGCCGAAGGATGTGGAGAAATTTATTTGCTTGGTTGTCAACAACATTGATGGGCCGGGTCTTCGAGATGCTGAAGCTCAACAGTGGCTTGGACGAATTGCTGCTTGCTCTTCGATTCGCATTGTCGCTTCGCTTGATCATGTCAATGCCCCCCTATGTAAGTATCTTAATCTGAGTACTGGATGTAGGTGATAAAATGGGGAGGATATTTAGGGAGAGAGACAGAAAAGATGATAACGTGTATATGTAGGAAAAGATGCATTTGGAGAGACTTGTGTGTGTGTTGTGGTAGACAGGAGAGGTTTTTGAAGTTAATGCATTGATATGGTTGCAGTGTGGGATAAGAAGATGGTCCACAAGGAGTTCAGATGGTGCTGGCATCACGTGCCAACATTTGAGCCTTACAGAGTGGAGGGGATCTTCTTTCCCCTCATCCTCACGAGTGGCCATGCCTCACAGACCATGAGGACAGCCCTCACTGTTCTTCAGAGCCTAACTCCCAATGCACAGAGCGTTTTCAAGATCCTTGCCCAGTACCAGATTGCCCATCCGAAAGATGAAGGTAATCTCTCTCTCTCTCTCTCTCTCTCTCTCTCTCTCTTATATTTCTTCTCTCATGATTATCTTATCTCCCTGTCTCTATCTCTGCTTTGGTCTTTCTTTTCTCTCTTCATCTTCTGCCATGGTTGCCATCATCATCATCATCATCTTCCTTATGGTCAATCAGGGATGCCAGGGAATACCCTGTATGCAATGTGCCGGGAGAAGTTTCTAGTTAGCAGCCAGGTGACGCTGAAGTCTCACATCACAGAGTTCAAAGACCACGAATTAGTGAAGCTGAGACGGAACACAGAAGGCCAGGAATGCTATCATGTGCCTCTCTCTTCTGATGCCCTCGAGAAGCTCCTGCAAGAACTGAACTAGGGAGTCGACTTCTCCATGTCACTTAGTTGATTTCTAGCCTTGTGGAGTTATGCAGTTTGAATGGTATGAAAGAGAAGGAAGAGCAAGAATGAAGAGGGACAGAATGAACAGCTCGTGGAAAGCCCAGAAAAGGTTGATTTTCATGGGCCCTAGCACGGATGCTGGTGGGCATTTGGTTGATGACTTCAGACTGTTCTCCGAGGTAAGTAGAATCTTTTATCTCACCTGATCTATGAAAAATTGCTCAGACTTTTGTCGATGGAAATCATCTCAGACTCCCTGATGAGTTCGGATAGAAGTGGGAAACCTCAGTCTTTGGTCAACACACTGATCACTTCTCTCTAAAACAAACTCTTTGCCTTTAACCCAAATTACAACATTTGTGACTGGTTCTTGTAAATTTCAATGGACTAGTTTTTATCAAATTTTTTATGTTTTCAATGAAAGAATTGGTCAATCAAATTTCTTGCTCAACGATTAGGTCATGAATTTTTTATCATTAAGGAAACTATCCTAATTTAGCTTTGTGAATATAATGTACATGGCTCAACAGGTCTATAAGGGGAGTGGGAATCTATCATGTGCATTGAACCCTTTTCTTCACCACTTATCACGTGGTATCAGAATCAAGTTCCTAGGGTTCTAATGTCCCCACTTCTGCCATGGATGATGTTCAATATCTCTAATAATCTTGACCTAGTCTCACATTGTACAACTTTCAAAACTAATCTTCCACTTTTTCTCCTGTTATTGATCCTAGAGGAGCTACTATGTTGGCCATCTAATGCATTTAAACCGATATGCTTTTATTGTTGCCATTCAATGACAAACTTTGGATGTTTCTTCAAGCATGTATCTTTATAGAACCCTAACAAAGCATATATTTTTAGAAATATCTAGGGTTTATTGTTGAAGGGGAGACATCAAAGGTATGTCATCTGACATAGACTTTGTCAACAATTTGGAGATCATGTAGATATCTCTAGAGGTCATACACTTAAACAACTTCAAGGAACTCTTTTAATAAACCTTGTAAGTATAGATTCTAATCTTTACTAGATGATAAGATCATCAATTCTTGGTATTTTATTATTTTTAATGTTTGATTCAATGTCTTTCACTACATTTAATATTTTGATCAAAATTTCAAAGGAAGTCTCAGATCCTAACAGTCCTATCTTTATTAATAACGATAAGGCTTTTCTACCCTCCACAATGACTAGTTTCTTTGTTTTAAAAATTATCTCATTTTCTCTTAGAGTGAATGTGGATGAATCTCATTTTTGAGAGGTTAATAAGATAAAGAAGATAAGTATCCTTCAATCTTCTTTTAACTATCAAAATTCTATAAAATGTGGAATGACATTTCTCCCGGAAACTAGTCACCATTTTCATATTTGTTGGCTTTTCCCATTTTCTATATAGATTGGGGAAAATGAATTATAGATAAAGCTTATTTATCACAAGTCATCATTAGTTTAAAGTTAATGATTCCCTTGAGCTTGAAAAAAGAAAATATGGACAAAATACCTCATAAGAAGCACCATATGAAGTAGCCCTTGGTTGTCAAGGTGAAGAGAGGTGCATCACCAATGGTGCTTTGTGATGCTCTTCTTAATCTTGTGGTACATTATTCTAAGTTTATGCATAGAGTAAGGTTATTCCCAATGCCCCTGATTTCTATGCCATGGTTTTAGTCAGCAAAAGATGGAGAGGTGATGGATGAGACAACAATCATGGCCATGTTGTGAGGAAGATCATGGTTCAGGTGTTCATTGATTACCTACTCCTTGCAAGTATTGTAGACAGACCAATCACTAGTCAGGCAAAGTGTTTCAATAACTTTGAAAAATTGATCAATATGTTATCGTGTTAGGAAGGTTTTGAGGGAAATCACCTAGTCATGATGCTACTCAAGCTTCCACTGTGTTTCCTATTCACTGTCCTATTGCCGTTCATTCTACCTCGATGTATTGAACATGGAAATAGACTCATAGCTGAGGTACAAAACATTTCTTATGTTCATGAGAGAAAGCACCACCAATTCAACTACTATATTACAAATCATTGAGATTTTTTAATGTACCCAACTTCCAACTAGCTTCTTTACCTCAAAGGGGGCAGTTCTGTGCCTTATACAACAACATTACCATTATCACTTTCAACTCTAGCTTTAAGGATTCGCGGATGGGGAAGATGATCTGTTCAAGACATTAAGACCAAAAAGGCATCAATGAGCTTGTTCATGATAATTTGGTATCTAGACTTGCATTGTTATGTAGTGGCATAGATTCCTCTTGACTATCACATTGCCCAAAAAGCCTATCAAATCTTTCTAAATTTTCTTTAGCATTTACTCGAACTTTCACTTCTCCTTTTGCGCACGAGTCCTGTCAATTAAGCAAACATCATTATGCTACCTATAAACTTCTAAGTTGTTTGTAAAAGCCATAGACATATGTCCTTGGCTAGGTAATCTTTTTGGTTGACCTTGGACAAAATGTTGGGTCAAACTTCGAACGCTAGTTGTGTATCGATTCTTGCACTTCCCCTTGTGCTTAGAGTTTGATCTCTAATTTACAGTTAATTAAGATTCAGTGTTGTTTATAGGGAGTGGAAGTTTGGATTGCTGGATTGCTGGATTGAGGACCACGATTGCTTAAAGCAACCTTTCAAGCAGCAATGCCAATCTGATCGTCAGTATGACAATCCAGCAACCTGGATTGAACGGGGGATCGCTGCCACCCGCAGTGGTAGTGGCAGCAGGCAATGGCGGTAGCAACAGCGATGGTGGTGGTGGTGGCGGTGGCAGCAGCAGGCGGTGACGACATTTCTCACTCCCTCTCTCGCAGAGTCACTCTAAGATGTGAAGTTGTGAGTCACCCAATTAAAACCAGCAATCACCAAATTGCAGCAATCCAGTGATCAACACTCACAATCATCAGAATTGTAAGGATCGAATCGACATCGATCCAGACCGGAGTTCCCTAGTTGTTTAAAGGTAGATATTTGTATCATATTCAGGTATGTATGAACTCATCGAGTAAATGTTCTTAGATAAAACTTCTTCGAGTAGTCTGAATCTTTGGAAAATGAAAAATTGGCCATGAATACAAAAAAGTTAGTATTCCATGAACTAGTAAATCCACATAATTAAAAGTTAAAGGTGCTTCTCAAGATAATCAAACTTTGTGATCTAATGGTCATGGGTGAATAATTGAAGCTCTTCAGTAATCAGACCATTTTTGCACTAAAACTTATAAAAGTACACAAAAAACTAGGAGAGAGAGATAGAGCAAGTGTTGTATCTATGCCATGGTAAGCTATCAGGTCCTAGGGAACAGAGATCACCGATTGAACTGCTGTAATCAAATCTGAACACTACGATCGATGCAAGCAATCTGATCAACGATCACAGAACCTCTGATCAGTTATATCATTCATTGGTCTTGGTTCTATGATATATCACCACCTTGATTGACAATTTGATAAGCAATCTGATCACCAATCAAACATCTTTTCAATTATATATCTCTTCTTCCTCTCTCTGATTCTCTACGTGATTGGCAACGGTCGATCCAATCACAATCACAATCACTGTTTGTTGATTGGTCAACTCCATTGATCAACCAATTTTCAGTCATTATTGGGGCGATCTGATCAGATTGCAGTTCCCTAATAATTTGTTAACATTTGTAATGCCATGAGCAAGAACCATGAGAGAGAATTGCTTGGACTGATAACCATAAAATCATGGGGAGGAACCAGCTACATAAAACAAAAGGGGAACATAAATAAGTCCCAGGTGGGTTACCCGCCAAAAATATGAACAGATGAAAGTTCCCCCAAAGCCTTTAATGAAATGATCAGTCAATGCCCAAGCTGGAATAGGGTTCATAGCCACCCTGCGAATTATTTCAAAATTCATTAAATCAAGAATTAAGCCTTCACTATTTTTTCCTAAACAGAATTAACCATTAAATTGGCAATAAACATGAATTAACGGTGATGAGCATAATGACACCAACAAAAACCATTTAATTATTTAATTGGTTATTGAGAATGAATCAAATTCCATACAAAGTTCAAATGAAAGCAATGGGCAATCGGTCTTAAAGAACAACAATGCTAAGAAGTGGAGGACTAAGTCAAAAAAACTGCTCATCCTACATAGCCATATGCAGAAGTACCTGGCGGATAATATACCTCATCTTTTAGAGGAGATAGAGAAAGCGGAAGAGTGAGATGCATTTTGTTGTTTTTTTAGCGACAGAGAGATATAAGCTCTCCACCATCTGTCACCCCCATCATCTAGATTGGATCGTAAAGATCATAAGGATCATGATCATCAGGATCCTGATGGAGATGATCATATAGCTCTTACGGATCAGCAATGCAGACAGCAGAAGGCAGCAAACACAAGGATCACGATCATCATTGAACCATGATGATCTGACCTGATCCTCAAGTCTACCAAAAAGGTAACATGAAAATAAAGACAACCGGTGGAGATGAAGTTTCTCAAATATGCAACTCACTGACGAAAAAAAGATAACACGAAGCAACAATATTTCAAGCCATAAATTTTCCAAAAAGAATTAGAATTTGAAAATTAAAGATTATTTTAAAAATTTGTTTTATCAAAAAGAGAAAATGAAAAAAATACATAAAATAAATGAAAACGATCAATTTCTTTCATGCCGAATATTTGAAACTGAGTAGATGATTAGGATAAATAAAAATTGCAAATTAAACATTACAAAAAATCAAGTAAATCGAAAAATAGAAAAACAAAGAAAATTCAGGTAAAATAAGTGAAAATTATTTCAATTTGACCGTAAAATAAATCAAAAAATAGAAACTCAATAAAATTTCACATAAAATAAATGAAAATATCTTAAAGCTGACAGTATTAAATGAGAAAATTCGTAGGAAGAAGTTAGGTTTGATGGAATTTGGATGTCAAAGATTACAAAAACAAGAAGCAATAATGTATAATGTAATAAAAATTTCCAGGAGAAATAAAATGAAACTCACCGAGCAATCATCATGGACACGCCAGATGGCTTCCCCGAGGAGGTTTGCTACTGAGAGAACAGTAAGCTGGGGGAAGTAGTTTTGCTCCAAAACCGGAATCGTGTTTGTAATTATCACCTCCTGGAATATACCGCTTGAGAGTCTCTCAATTGCCGGTGGACTACAGACCAAATAAGGAAATTTCAATTGATTTTGATGCAAACAGAAAGTCAACACTGGGGAGTCTCTCAATTGCAGAAGGACTACGGCCAGAACAAGGAAATTTTGGTTGCAATAATAACATGATTTCTATGAAAAACAAAAAAGTCAATGCTCAAGGAGCAAAAAACCATAATGTCAATGCAGAAAGATTATACTGCTGGAGAGTCTCTCAATGGCTTGCAGTCTACAGCTCGAACAAGGAAATTTCAATTGCAAGAATAATAACATAATTTCCATGAAAACAGAAAGTCAATCCCCAGGAAACAAAAAAGGCCGTAAAATCAAAACAGAAAGGTTAAGAGTTTTCACCTGAAAACTGCGTGGGTGCAGCAAGCATAGACTTCTCTGGCTCCTTCTTCATGTAATAAAGCTGCTCCTTTAGCAATTGTCCCTACACCAATCATCAGGAAAACAAGTTTTTAGTCCCCTTCAATAAAGATTTTTATGTCTTCATGAAGCTGTTTGTTATGATGTAAGTGCCAGAATATGAAATCATTACTTTTTCCAGAGATAATAAGGTTTTCTGTTATATCCTTCTAAGAGTAAATATTTTATTTATGCCCCTGTCACAGCATACCCGTTCTCTCTTCTTAGTGGGAACTAGCCGTTAGGCATATGACTGTTAGAGCTGTAAATGTCAATGACTCTTGTATAAATAATACATCTTAGTGAATACAACATAACCATTTTTGGCTTGCTCTCTTCTTCTCGCTCTGTCCTCTTTTCTCACTCTGCAATAACTACCTGTGATCTCTAATCGACTGTGTACTACAGACCTCATCATACAGTATCATATTTGCATGTTTTGTACTTCTCCATGACCATTGTTCTGTTGTGTAAATAGATGACAAGCTCTCCTCTCCCCCCTTCCCCCTCTTCCTCTCTCTCTCGCTCTCTCTCTCTCTCTCTCTCTCTCTACCCCTACAAAAGTAACAAACATTTTGTCAGACACTGCACCAGAAGGGTTTCTCCCAGAAGCCACATATAAACCCATGGGTAAGACGAGTAAAAGATATTTATTCATATGGAGATACCAGTTTAAATTCCAGTTACATAATAAAGGTCCATTATGAGTAATGATTTACTCATAAGTAGGTCCATGAAAAACGAAGAAAGACTTAAATAAAGAATCTCAAATGGGCACATTCACCTACGGCCCCATATCAGTGACACAAAAGGCCAGAGACAAAGAGGAAAGGCTGTGTTCTTCAATTTCTTTGAGTTAAAGGTTATAGTTTTGCGAGAGACCTCTGCTCACTTATAGCACAAAGAGGAAGAGGAGAGTTAGGACAATACTTAATTATCTAACTGCCCCCGGAAAGGAACGGAAAACATGTCCAATTCCAATAAACGGTGAGCTGGTCCCACTCTTATGAATAAAGGGCAAGAACAACTAAGAGGGGTGTCAAGAATCCGGATCTTGTCCCTGCTAATTATGAAGAGGGGCTCAGAGGTGGAACAGAACTCTTAGTTAAGCGTGCTCAGGCTTGGGCATTACAGGGATGGGTGATAATATGGGAAGAAGGACGCCGCAGTAGACGACTATGATGTTAAGCATGCTCAAGCTTGGGCAGTCCAAGGATGGGTACCTCTGGGGTGCAAACAAGGGAATAATTGTACTGGTTGATCATAAATTTTGGACAATCTTCCTTTATAACTTTAAAAAAAAAAGAATCAGGATCTTGGACTTGTAGAGCTTTGGGGGAGAACTCTCACATCACCTCACCTCAGAGAGCCATCACGTTGGCATTTCTTCTTCTTTTTTCCCTTTCCTTCCCGTTTCTATTGTATTTATTTCATTGTAGAAAGAAATACTATCTAACCATTTCTTGGAGTCCTTTCATATTTCTTTGTACAAAAGAATAAATGAAAACTTTGATTTGCCAATGCTTTCACCTGCAATTGGCAAATTTCCAGTTCAATCCTGTTTATTAGCTACAAAAATCAGCCAAGTCAGTTTATACACATTGAAGAGGGTGTAAATGTCAAACATCATAAAAGACTTGAGAGTCAATTCTTTCAGTGTGTCAAAGACACGAAAAACATAAGTTACTAACTCCCATGTTTTAAAGATATTATGTTAACTAGCCTACATAATATGGGCCAAAGCCCACTGACTTATAAGGCGATGTGAGTAGTTTTGCATCAAGGGGAAGTGTTGACGTTTGATGCATGACTGCCACATAAGCACTACAAAACAAAAGAAGAATTTTTTACTTATTAACCGCCTCTTTTAACTGACTAACCCTTTTCTTGTTGATTAAGCCTTTATTCCTATTTGCTGATTTTCTGAGCATGTAAGCCTATAAATAGAGGTCTTGTAATAGAAAAAATTTAGTAGAGAGGTATAGAAATCTACTTTCTTTAATTTAGAGAGAGTCATCTCTTACTTTTCTTCTTCTCTCTCTGTTTTTCCATATTTCAGCCTATATGTGTGTGATCTTGAGTTACTTGTAAGCAATCTCTTGAGGATCCCACTCTTCTGTTATTTCTTTATTTACTTTATTTAAAGAAAGTAAGAGAAGGGCAGGCCACTTTTAACCATGGCCCACTTACATATAAAGAAAGAAATAACTTAAAATTTAGACTAACACACATGTTTAAGTCTACAATGAAAAGATATATGTTATGGCCGTTAATTTGTTACCTAAATTAATCAGCAGCAGAAGCCAATTAGGTGATACTTTTAGAAGGGTATAATCAACATTATAGAAATAAAACAATAGACAAACAAAACTTGTGAAGTTGGTTTCTCATACAATAGTTCAACTGAAAATGTTGATTCGAAAGGCAATGAGCCAACGATGGAGTTTTTATGTCCATTTCTGATACCTTTTCACTGTCAGCGAAAGAAGGCAAGCAAGGTGATAAAATTGAGTGCATAATTGTAACATGGTGATTATGGCATGAAGATTGATAATGTGATCTAATGTAAGCACATTGTAAATTCAAGGGGGGGATGCACCATGAGAGGATTCCCATTCTCCTACCCCCTCCCCCCCAAAAAAAATAAAGAAAACCCCAATAAATAATGGACAAGAATGCCCTCAAAGCTATATTAAACAACTCCACTTTTGGACACATGTTATCCAGAATGCATGAAAAATGAGTAATGAAAGACTGAGTGAGTGCTATCAGAAAATTATTTACCAGCCGTGTCGATCATATCATCCACCATGACAGCAACTTTTCCTCTCACATCTCCTATTAAATTCATTACCTGTGAAGGTAAAAATTATAATTGAGAAGGATAAGGTTCTCCCTGAAAGTAATATAAAATTAGAGTGTGCCTCAAAAACAGTGTGGCAATATTATGAATCTGATACTTCCAGAAGAATATGCCCCCCCCTCTGACCGGTGCAAAGCAAAGCAAGTAGAAGGAAATCATATAAAAAGTAGAAGCATATGTTTTCAAGGGGAGGACAGCCTCAACAGGTTAGTCCATGAGGTGGAGGGTTTTCTTTCATGTTGGTTTAAGAGGGGGGTAAGGGCTAAGGTGATGAGCTTCAGTATGGCCCCTACTGTTTTTGTCTCGCACTTAAATCTTATTAATATACCAGGTTGATTGCCAATTTCAGCTGCTCTTTCTTTCTTTCAAAAAAATGTAGAACCATAAGAAGAATGTGGGAACATCAAACGATAGAAATAAATGGCAAGGCATTTAGAATAGTTTATTTAAGAGACAAACAATTAGATGTGTACTGACATTATCCCTGTTAAAAGAAACTTAATAGATTAAAAGAGAAAGAGAGACAGAGAGATGTAACAGGTGAGGAAGATAAGGAAAAGAATCCAGCGAATAAATCCTTTAACATGTGGTGAACAAATGTATATATGCCATTTTCTCGTCATAGCAACTGTAACATGACACCTAATTTTTTATTTTTTTAAGAAACATGTCACCTAAATAATAGGTAAAATTTAGGACTTCATTCATGAAGAAGTAGAAGATAAACATTGTTAATGGGCCTTTCTGTTTGAGAAGATACTGCTTCTTGACTTAATGGACCAGCCTGGATAGCCTTCTTGACTTTCTGTTTGAGAAGATACACAATTGTGAATTAACTTTTAGCAATTCTGTCCTCTTCTCTCTCTAGATCCTATGGTATAAACATAACAACTACATTTACAACACACTTCACAAACCTAAAATTTCAGGCAGCTCTTGACACAGTAGAATGACATCAATTCAAGTACTTGAAGATGGAACATTTGCAAAACTTGAAATTTAACCTGATAGAGGAATGGCAATAAAATATAAGGAGAACACATCCAACAGAAATTTTTAACCTCATGTCTATAGTATTTTTTTCACATGTCCAGTAAACTGACATAATCCACTTAGGATTATAAGCATAAGCAGATCATGGCCCAAAAAATTTGGTTTTTTACTCATGCACAAAATAGCAATCTCACCTCAGCAATATTGTGGCCGTGGCGCCGCTTATCAACAATAGCCAATGGGGCATCAGAGAGCTTCTTCGCAAAAGCTCTAGCCCTAGAAACACCTCCAACATCAGGTGATACCACTACGAGATCATCTGAACAGATAGCTTTGCTGGCCAAGTAATCAAGAATCACAGGCTACCAATGTAAAAAAAAAGTTAGAGAAAAAATTTCATTGAAAATAATAGTGGAAAAAAACCAACTAAAATATGTAAAAACAGAGAGAAATGATTACTTGTCCATATATGTGATCCACTGGAATGTCAAAGTAACCCATTGACTGTCCAGAATGAAGATCACAAGAAAGCACTCGGTTCGCTCCAGCTTCAGTAATTAGGTTTGCTACGAGTTTTGCTGCTATCGATTCTCGTCCTTGGGTCTGAAAAAACAAGATTATAGACAACCGATTTTGAGTAAAAGGGATTAAGAGGAATATAAGTTCAAAACATTGCATTGAAGACTGTTTTGAATTTTTGCATGAGAAAAGAAGGTAAATCTCGTTATAATGACAAGAGATAGTTTATTATGGACTTGAACGTAAAAGTAAATGAGTAGATTATAATTAATTCAACATTATACACAGACAGGTGGACTCTGCCAATGAGTGAAATTCTAACTGATTGCCTTTCAAACTCTACCGGATATTCCTGATTTAAATGGGACCAAATGACGGATCCAAGAGCAAATAACAAAAGGGACATATTAGAAATAGTAAATCATAAGGATTCCAAATAAAGGATATTATACAGCCTAATTATGCGGTTGGTTCAATGAGCCTCATGGAAACTGATTTGATGGTCAAATTTTTATGATCCTCCTAGTGAACAAGGGGCTTGGAAAAATTCTAAAATTTATGGGGACTAAACTGTTATAAATAATCATGAAAAAGATGCAGTAAATTCATCTTATGGTCAAACTACCTTATTTCTCTAGTTTTTATTTGAATTGAGGCATATTGGGCCTGATCCAACTTATGGCCACTGATAGAATCTTGTACTAACTGAATTCAAGAAAAACCAAGAAACACACGTACCAACCCAACCTTGTTGGTAATACACATACCATACAGTTGTTTCACTTCTTGGTATCTGACGCAGCCTTAGCGCAGGACTACAGGAGAACAAGGACTTGAATCCACAAGCCTTGGTCTTCAAGAAGAGTTAGTATCTGAATCCACAGAACTAGCCTCTTCAACCCTTGAATCCACAAGGGGTTGTACTTGAATCCACAAGCACAGAGCACTCTCTAATCAGGAGAACACTCAAAAAGAAAGCAGAGCTCTCAAAAGGGGATAACTTCAAATTGTGAGTTCAAAGAGTACAATGGGGGGCCTTATATAGGCCTCAAAAGGTGAAGGGTCGTCCATGTGATGTGACCCCTGAAATGACAATTCAAAGTCTTGGAACTATAACACTAACATCATGCATGTGTCAGCGATTAGACCTGACACCACAAAAGGAAGCTTCTAGGCTCAGATAGGGGCCTGAAAAGAGATATTCCAGCATCTCTAGAATCTGACACAATATATTGGTGTGTCCCTAGGTGATCTACTGTAGATTTGTCAATTTCTAGGGAGTCTCCCAGGCCCATTAAGCTTAACTGGGCCTCACAGCTGGACTGCTTAATTTGGGCCTCTACTTGTAGATGTGTGGCCTACATCAGGCGCTTCTCCTTCAGAAGAACTCGTCCTCGAGTTAAGATCATTGTCAGCATAGTATTCATAAATATCACTAACATTGAAGGTGCTTGAAATACCAAAATGTGGTGGAAGGTCAATTATGAATGCGTTATTGTTTATCTTCCTCAAAATCTCTAAGGGACCATATTTGTTGGGCTTCAACTTGTTATAAATCTCTCTTTTCGTAGAAAGATCATCACCAGATCACCTTCTTTAAAGATCTTAGACCGTTTATGCTTGTCTGCTGCTGCCTTATATTTTGCATATGTTTCAGCCAAGGTGGCTTGAACTTTTGCATGCGTATCATTGACTTGGTTCGCAAAGTTATTTGCACCGATGCTCTTTCCATTGGGACTTGGAATCTGTAGAAGATCTAATGGAATCCGCGGTGTAAAAAGAGTATACGACAGCAAATGGAGATAGTTTTGTGGATCGATTTACCGCCGAGTTGTAGGCGAATTCTGCTTGGGGTAATGCAAAGTCCCACTGCTTCGGACGGTCGCTGGAGAGGCAACGCAAGAGATTTCCAAGGGTACGATTTGCCACTTCAGTTTGTCCATCTGTCTGAGGGTGACAGGTTGAAGAGAAATTAAGCATAGTGTTGAAACGCCTCCACAGTGTAGTCCAGAAGTGTGACAAAAATTTGGAATCGCGGTCGGAGGTAATGCTGTCAGGAACTCCATGTAGACGCACAATCTCCTTGAAGAACAGATGAGCCACTTGTACCGCATCATTCGTCTTTTTGCAGGCAATAAAGTGAGCCATCTTAGAAAATCTATCCACCACTACCATGATGGAATCAGCTCCTCTCTGCGTACGAGGAAGTCCCAGTACGCAAACCATGAAATATCAGTCCAGGGATGTTCAGGAATAGGGAGGGGCGTATATAGTCCAGTGTTCTGACTCGTCCCTTGCTCTCCTGGCAAATCTGACACCTTTTTCACAAAGTTTTTCCACATCTTTCTTCAGTTGGGGCCAATAGTACTTCTCTTGTATCATAAAGAGTGTTTTGTCGCGCCCAAAGTGTCCACTGAGGCCACTGGAATGCAGTTCTCTAATCAATTTTTCCCTTAATGAGGTTTTTGGGATGCACAACTGATTTCCCCGAAACAGAAAATCATCGTGTAAGTGGAAACCACTTTTACCTTGTCCAGAATGGCACAACTCCCAAATCTCTCGCAAAATCTCCGTCCCGGTGATAGAGTTCCTTGAAATGGTCAAAAACCAAAGACGTCCGCACGAATACTGATGAGACATGCAGCTTTGCGGCTTAATGCATCAGCAACGCGATTAAGTTTTCCCGACTTGTGCTTGATAGAGAATGTAAACCGCTGGATGAATGATATCCAACGTGCATGCATTCGATTTATCGTTGTTTGCTGGTTAACTGATTTCAAAGCCTGATGGTCAGTATAGAGTATAAACTCCCTCTGAATCAGATAGTGCTCCCATGTATGAAGAGCTCGAACAACTGCATAGAACTCCAATTCATAGGTTGTCCACTTCTTTCGTGGTTCTGACATTTTTTCACTGTAAAATGCCACTGGACGTCCTTCTTGAGAAAGTACGGCACCAATTCCCGATATGGATGCATCACATTCAACCTCAAATAATTTTTCAAAATCAGGTAATGCTAAAACAGGGGCAGAGGTAAGCTTATCCTTGATCAATGTGAAGCTCTTCTCAGCCTCAGGTGTCCATAAAAAATTTCCTTTTCTTATACAATCAGTCATTGGTCCAGCTAGGGAGCTGAAACTTCTGATAAATCGACGATAGAATGAAGCCAACCCGTGGAAACTACGCACCTCATGAACATTTCTTGGGACAGGCCAGTCCTTTATTGCTTTTACTTTTGCATCATCTACTTTGATGCCTTCTGAGCTGACTATGTAACCAAGAAACAAAACACTGTTGGTGAGGAATGAGCACTTCTTCAAGTTTATCCGCATCTCATTGTCATGTAGAACCAGCAAAGTAGCTCTCAAATGATGCATATGCTCCTCTTCACTTTTGCTGTATATCAGTATGTCATCAAAATAGACAACAACACAATGCCCAATAAGTGGCTTGAGTACTTGGTTCATAACTCTCATAAATCTACTGGGGGCATTAGACAAACCCGAAGGGCATCACCAGCCACTCATACAAGCCACTTTTTTTGTTTTTGAATGCTGTTTTTCCATTCGTCACCTGGGCGAATTCGAATTTGATGGTAACCACTCTTTAGATCAATCTTTGAAAAAATCTTAGAGCCGCTCAGCATATCCAGTAAATCATCCAAACGTGGAATCGGGAATCTGTACTTCACAGTTATTTTATTAATGGCCCGACTGTCCACGCACATCCTCCAGCTTCCATCTTTCTTTGGAACAAGTAACGCAGGAACTGCACAAGGGCTCATGCTCTCCTTAATCAGACCCTGTTCAAGAAGTTGCTCAACTTGTTCTTGCAAAGTCTTGTTTTCTTCTGGACTCATTCTATAATGCGGTAAATTAGGCGGACTAGCACCAGGGAATGAGGTCAATGTGATGTTGAATATCTCTCATGGGAGGAAGTGATGTTGGTGCGCTTGAAATATCTCGGGAATTCAGCTAAGAGCTCAACAACAGGTTCAGGCACAATTTCGGATGCAAAGGATGAATGATCTGGTTTTCGAACGACAAAGACCACCTGTTCGGTCTCCTTCAAATCATTCCATACTTCTTTCTGATCCACAAGGAGAACAAAACTATTTTTCCCTTTCTATAGGAGGTTCTCTCTCCATAAGTGGGTTCAAAACAAATTTCTGTCCATTTTTTTGAAAAAAACAAAGATGTTATCACGACCTTTGTGGTTGGCATCAAGATCAGATTGCCACGGCCTTTCCCAACAGAAGGTGGCATGCATCCATATCCACCACATCGCATAGAATTTCATCAAAATATTTACCACCAATGGAAAACTTTACAAGGCATGAGTCGAGTTACCTTGACATCTATTTCATCAGTAATCCAACTGATGTGATAAGGATTGGGGTGTGGCTCGTCACGAAGGCCCAATTTCTTGACTGCCTTGAGGGAAATAATGTTGTCGAGTGCTCCCGCCATTAATAATAACATCACAGACTTTTTCCATCTATGGTGCATCCAGTGCGGAATACCTTACGCCTTTGCGGGTGTTCAGCTTTCCTGGGGACATACATAATCCTACGCACCACACAACGAGTCTTTCCCCTATGTCTCCATGAATTATTTTTTTCCCTCATCCCTGTATGTTTTTCGCAGATCTCTTCTTCTTCTTCTTCTCCTTCTTCTACTAATTCAGTCAAATTAACTGCCCTTCGTTTTGGACATACATTTGATTTATGACCTTCCTCATTGCATCTCGTAACATTTCGTAACTACACTAGGGCCATAAGGATTTGCAGGGGACGATCCCTTGCCATTTTGGGCCGGTCCCGAGGAACGTGTTGTGGAAGAAGTACGAGCATTGTAAGAGGTAGAATTTGTGACAGCTGGTCTTGGATTATCAAAATTATTTGTTGGCGTACTCGTAAGGCACACGAGTCTTTGTCTTGCCTCTTTCCATCAGTTGCTCAACACGCTGGGCAGCGAGAACAATATCATCCAAGTTATGAAATGATTGGACTGCCAGCCTCTCCTCAATCTCCCATTTCAAACCTTCCTTATAACGAGCAATAGAGAATGCTTCAGATTCATTCAAATCAAGGCGAGTCTTTAACCGATAAAACTCTTCAGTATATTGTGGGACAGAACGATTACCTTGTCTGCAGCTTTGAAATTGCTGGTATAAAACTTGTTCAAAATCGGGAGGAAGAAAACGATTTTTTAATAGCTTTTTCATTTTTACCCATGTACGCACCGGTGACTTAGCAGATCTATTTCGCGTTTGCTGAACTTGCTCCCACCAGGCAGATGCAACACCTTTTAGTTTATAGGCCACCAATTTTGCCTGCTTTTCCTCAGGTATTTTCGTGTAGTCAAAGAATCTTTCAACTTCTGCCAGCCAATCCAGAAATTCTTCTATCTTCAACGAACCATTGTAACAAGGTAAATCTAGTTTCATGCGAAAATCACGATTTTCCTCATCCCCATACCTGTCACGAGAATTGGTTGAAGTTGATATGTCCATATGTTCCACATTTCTGCCATTATCAGGATACTCTTCAGGAAACTTCCCTTTCCCAGATTTATAAGAAGTCCCCGCTTGGTGATCTTTCCCAGAAACATTTGAAAGAATGATCTTTAAAGTATTCATAACATCATCAAACCTTTGTTCTATTCTGTCTTGTAATGCAACAAATTCAGATCTAGACACATGTGATACCTCTGAAGAAGAACCCTCAGCAATAGAAGTTCCATTGCCTCTTGACATCCTCTGAGAGCTTGATATGGAGAACACTTGCCTTGCTCTGATACCACTTGGCGCTGCCTTAGCGCAGGACTACAGGAGAACAAGGACTTGAATCCACAAGCCTTGGTCTTCAAGAAGAGTTAGTATCTGAATCCACAGAACTAGCCTCTTCAACCCTTGAATCCACAAGGGGTTGTACTTGAATCCACAAGCACAGAGCACTCTCTAATCAGGAGAACACTCAAAAAGAAAGCAGAGCTCTCAAAAGGGGATAACTTCAAATTGTGAGTTCAAAGAATACAATGGGGGGCCTTATATAGGCCTCAAAAGGTGAAGGGTCGTCCATGTGATGTGACCCCCGAAATGACAATTCAAAGTCTTGGAACTATAACACTAACATCATGCATGTGTCGGCGATTAGACCCGACACCACAAAAGGAAGCTTCTAGGCTCGGATAGGGGCCTGAAAAGAGATATTCCAAAGCATCTCTAGAATCTGACACAATATATTGGTGTGTCCCTAGGTGATCCACTGTAGATTTGTCAGTTTCTAGGGAGTCTCCCAGGCCCATTAAGCTTAACTGGGCCTCACAGCTGGACTGCTTAATTTGGGCCTCTACTTGTAGATGTGTGGCCTACATCAGTATCTGAAATCCCACTCTCTAGCCAGGAAGCAACCAGAGAAACTCTTGCCGAATGAAGCACTCTTTCTCTCAAAGCCTCCTCCTTTCAAATGTTCCCCCCTTGTCTTTATTCCTCTTTGCCTTATATAACCTTTCCCCCCCTCAACCAGCTCAGCGGACCTGGCCCCTATACTTTCTCTTATTCCTGTCACTTGTCCAGGTCAGCAATGCCTGGACAGTTAATTGGGCCTGTCTCATCATCCGCATGCACTACTTTGTTGCCCTTTCTCCTCTTTCTTTCATAGACTCTAATAGGGACTGTATCAGCCACCTAGGTATTTAAGACCAAAGCCTCATTCTAATGGAAGATTGATGGTTATTCCCTGTCTCTTTTTGTTCTCTCCATGCTCTCTCTTGCATAGCAGGTACCTCATGCCTTCATAGAAGCTGCAGCCGCTATTAAGGATTAGGGGTCGAATAGGAGAAAGATATCACCATTTTACACTTATCAAACACACTGAGTAAGTGTGTGATCCGGGTGATGAAGCCATCCAGTGACATGGTCTTCATGCTTCTCTGCGAGGCGAACGGGCACTCCCTTCACTGGAGCGTGTGGGCAACCCTACGCCATAGAGACTCCCCCGTCGCTGCGCGCCTCCGGGGTACTTTACCGCTTGTCCGGCCTTTCTTTAGGGCGCAATTGGGAGATGGGGCACATTTTCAATTTTGGAAGGATGACTAGTCTGAGCTAGAACGCTTGGGTGACGCTTTCCCTCACCTCTACGCCCTAGCACTGGACCTGACATCCACAATCCAGACAATGTGGACCGGCACCTAGACTCCGATCCTACCCTAGGTTTTGTCTGACCAGAGGTTGGCTGACTTCATGTCCTCGCAAGTTCACCTCGCCAATCTAAGACCGTCTGCGGAGACTCAGGTGATAAAGTCATCCGAGCTGCTTTAGCCATGTTTCGCCACGTTATGGGCAATCACCCACACTGAGTAAGTGGGTAAGTGGGTAATCCGAATGATGAAGCCATCCAATGATAGTGTCTCCATACTTCTCCGTGAGGTGAACGAGCACTCCCTTGCGTGGAGCGTGTGGGCTACCCTACGCCGCGGAGACTCCCTTGTCGTCACGGGCGTCTGAGGGACTTTCCCACTTGTCTGGCCTTTCTTTAGGCTGCAACTGGGAGATGGAGCACATTTTCGATTTTGGGAGGATGACTGGTCTAGGCTGAGACGCTTGGGTAATGCTTTCCCCTGCCTTTACGCCCTAGCACCATACTCGATAGCCACAGTTCGGACAATGTTGACCGGCGCTTGGACTCCGATCCTACCCCAGGTTTTGTCTAACCAAAGGTTGCCCGATTTCATGTTCTTGCAGGTTAGCCTCGCCAACCTGAGATCGCCTGCGGAGACTCAAGACACCTGGCTATGACGTCATTTCAGGTTTTCGGCTAGGCCGGTATATCGCCTCCTTCAAGGGCAGGCGTCCCCAGAAGCCATTTCTCTTATCCAACGCTGCCCTCTGTGCGATAGGGAGGAGGAGGAATGCTCCCACCTGTTCTTCACGTGCCCGATGGTCCAAGAAGCATGGCGGGCGGAGGGGATTACTTGTCTCGCCGCGTCTTTGGACGAGACATTTTAGAGCTCCCTTATAAACGGCTCATTCAGACGAGAACTGGATTAGAGGCGAGCTTTCGCCACTAGCTCCATAGGAATGAGGTCATCTTTAGGGACGGGCCTTCGGCGATGCCATTCAACACACCGCAGGGGGGTTTTTCGGTTCCTGGAACAGAGGTGGCTCAGGCCCCTCCTACCTTGTACCCTTGTAACGATCGACTTGTATCCTTGTGTCCTTCTACCAATGACATCTGGGGGCACCAGTTCAGGTGTTCCCCTCCCTCATTTCAAAAAAAAAACTTATCAAACGCAATTATGTTGGTTATGCTTGTAAACGATACGCTGTCTGATGCTTATTCCAGAGAGAATATGATGGGACTGAAAAATATGCATAATGCATACGATTCCCCTTTCTATAACTTTGTCAATAATTTTTACACTAAATAAGAACATGTTGAATAATTGTCAAATAAACACGTACTTTTTTTTAAGTACTACATAAATACATACTAACAGATAGCAAAATGAATGGAGTATCTTGAGTTTTTTTTTTAAAGTAGGGAAGATCACCTGAGGCGGATGATCAACCTGCTGCCATGTATATATGGTTTGTTAGGATTACATAAGCAGTGCCTACTAGGCCACCCTCTATCACCGCCCACCAGCCCAAATGACCAAAAGACCCTCAACCTCATGTAGAACTCCATCTAAAGATACCCCTCTCCCCTTAAAAATACACTCATTACGAGGTAGCCATATCGCCAAGAGCACTGCCCATACTAGTACCAAGACCAATGCGCCCTGCCCTTCATATCGCCCACAGGAACTCCAGAATCTCTCAGCTGATGAGACATCCAACAGGTGGGGCAATCCTCAGTGTTCCCGTTGCACATGATGCAGTCTGCTGGTGCATCGGGCTGCCACGTCTTTCGATACGTGCAGGTCGCCAGCCGCCACTTAAACAATAACCAGCTGCCACATCTTTCAGAGGGACCTTTACCTTACATAGGCATTGGCATGCCTTTGCAGTGTCAGTCTCTTCCTCTGTTTGGACCCTAAGTAGCTTCCGGTATGAGGCCCGGACCAGGAAAGGTGCGCCCACCCACTCCCATCCATCTGATGTCACGACTGTAGGTCACAAATGCATCAACTCCTGTTGCATGGTCAACAACTCCTCGGTTCTCTGTGTTGATAGGTGACCCACAAAGGTCGAGTTTTTTTGTCCTCCAACTGCTGTCCTCAGGGGATTAAAGAGGGTTAAGAAATCAATAGTTCATGATGAACAAGGGCTGTTCTCCCTCCTCCTTTTTGTTTATGATGATCAGTAACTCAAGCTGATCACACCTGGTTCATTAAGGCCTGTTTTGGTAAGTTATTTCTGAACAAGTTTATTAGAAATAGGACAGAAAGACAAAGGGGAGAGAAGGGCGAGAGATAGGTAGAGAAAGAGAGAGGGAGAGGGAGAAAGAGATCCGGACATAGGGCAGGAAAGAGAACAAGATAGGGCGAGAGAGAAAGGAGGGAACATCGCAAGAGATAGAGTGGGAGAGAAAAAGAGAGGTAGAAGGGGAAAGTGAGTGGTGGCAAGGAGGTAACAATGGCAGTAGTGACCTGGAAGCAGCAACAAGGAGGCTAAGATTCCCTTTCCTCTTTCTCTCCCTGCCATTTCATAATATAGATTTCCGGATCTGTCAATTGACACATTGGACAGCCCAGATTACAAGATGGACGATCACATATAGACCACAAATGGACAATGCTACATTTAAGTGTTTGCTTCGGAGGGTCCTTGAATTCCAACCCCCAGCCCAAACATATTAAGATAAAGATGAAACAACAACTATGTGCAAACATGAAAGGATGGGCGCCAAAGAAAAATTACCTTTCTATCCGATCTGGCATACCCAAAGTATGGGATGACAGCTGTAATGTTCTTTGCCGATGCTCGCCGACATGCATCAATCATTATCAACAGCTCCATAAGATTCTCATTTGCTGGAGGGCACGTAGGCTGAATTAAGAAGACATCGCATCCTCTCACGCTTTCTTGCAGTTGAACATAGATCTCGCCATCCGCAAACCTCTTTATGTTGATTTTCCCTAAATTCAGGCCCAAATAGCATGCAACTTCCTGGAGGAGATGTACGCCAATTACAAGATGTTGTCAGCATTTTTAACTCTTTAAAAATAGCCTAAACCAGTCCTTCATCTTCTAAACAAGCGGAAGAAAGGCTAAAATTTTTATAGTAACGTGCATTCAAATTAAAAGTCTCTCTCTCAACAATTCTCAGTTCTCTCTCTCTCTCTCAATGTTCTCCCAGTTTTCTACTGTCTCTCTCAACACACACACTCAACATTATCTCAGATGTCTCTCTCTCTCTCGACATACACATACATTCTCTCTCTAACTCTCGCTCTCAACATTCTGTAAGCACTCCCTCAGCTCTCTTCCTCCCAAAAATCTCTCCCTTTCTCCCTTCTCTGCGATTTCTCTTTCGCTCTCTCCCCTCCCCCCCCCCAACGTCTCTTTCTACCTATCTGCCTCTCAGATCTCTCAAACAACAACAGGAAGATGTGCACTTCCATAAATTTTGAACTGGTAACTAGAAAGAGAGTTAATACAGAATTTTTCACCAAGCAATTCTCCATATAAATTGAGAAAAGTGTTTAGAGATAATGTTGATGCCTTTTATCAGTGGAAATCAGAAACCATTCTTATAAAACATCTACACCTCGGAAATTCGCTCAGAGAAACTAGTCGGCATAGTTTACTAAGATCTCAAACCTATTCTCTTAATCCCATAAATCTCCTCCAAGAGTTAAAGTTCACTTAGGCATAAGCTAAAAGGGGATCACAATGAGCTCTCTCTATCCCCCCCTGCTATCAAAATGTTCACTCTCTCTCTCTGTCAATTCCTCTCTCTATCTATTTTGCACTTCAGTTTATTTCAGACCAGCAACAAGGAAGGAAGATAATACAGACGATTCTTCGTCAAGCAATTGTCATTTATAAATCAATAAAAAAATCATTAGAGCTTTTTCAGCTGAAATCTTCCTAACCTCACAAAGCTAGGACGTTATCTCCTCCACGATCTTAAACTCACCTTATTATAAGCGAAAACTGATCACAATGCACTCTCTCTCTTCCCCTCCACCCATATGGTTTTATATCTCTTCCCCCCCCCCCTCTCTCAAGACTCGTAGAAAAACCAAGAAAAAAACTCATTAGACACAGTATACTAGCGTTTTCAGCTGAAATCTATTTTCCAGGACCACACAAACTAAAGTCTTCTCCAAGAGCCAAAGTCGACCTCCTCATAAGCTAAAAGCAGACTACAATGCTCTCTCTCTCTCTCATTCTTCAGCTCACTCTCTCGCTCCCATCTCTACCTCACCCTTGTGGTTTCAATCTCTCCAAACTCTCTCTTATCTCTCTCTCGCGCACTTAAGTACATTCCATACTAGTCATAAGACACAAGGATACAAAAAGATATACGTGGATCACCGGCTGACGAAAGACTACAAAAAGATGAAACTGGCAAATGAGCGCTTCTTATTGCCACGAGGCCATTTTTTAAACCCTCATCGACGTTCTCTCTCTCTCTCTCTGTGAAATTCCAAAATGGTAAAGAGACACATAAAAATTACAGATAATTCAAAAGGACCCTAGAAGAGCGAGATTTCTTTCACCTGAGAGAGAGAAGGATTCGCGGTTCCCGAGAAGATCCTCAGCTTCGTGTCACTTCCTCGATCAATATCTTTTAGCAATACCGATTTGTGAAGGCTGGGGATCCTCGGAGAGGTAAGAATCGGAGCCGATAGAGCCGCTCCGTTCGCAGCAAACCTCGAAGGTTCGGTCAATCTGCAAACCTGGAAGGTTCCAAATATAAAAATTCAAATCTTGATAGAGTCAATAAATAAATTGAAGAGCGATACCGTTGTGGATGGAAAAGATCGCCGGAGAGACGACGCAGAAATGGACGAGCGTGAGCGTATTGAGCACGATGGCTGGAACATCGAAGCTGACGTCATCTCCGCTCTCCCAGAATGGAAGTGCGCCGCCTAAAAGCTCCTTTACTTCAAAGAGGGGTGTCCCGGGAAAAATCGGAACAGAAAGTGGGACCCACCAGTGATGAGGATCAGATCGATCGGAGTCGATCGACTGAATCGGTGCACTGTGACAAACGGTCGGCGATTAATCAGTTGATCAGTCTAGGACGTCGAGATCATGATCAAAACTTGGTTAATCGGCAGATTCGATCGATCAACCAATTCGATCGATCGATCAGGGGATATATACATAAAAAAATGATCTCACCAACAATCAATGGTCAAATTGATCAGAGGTAAGATAATCATTGATCAGATTGTTTACATCATCATGTCAATCTGATTCGATCATGGGGATCCGATCAATGATCGTCATTCCTTGCAAAAGATTACTTGTCAACTACTCTAAATGTGATATATATATCATTTCTATTCACAAAAATAATACTTATAAAAATTAAGAATTTGAATTTTACATGAAATGCGTGTCTTTTAAAATGATCTCGTATCTTTTATCAAATTACATGCCACAAACTTTGGCAATTGACGGAGTTTATGAAGTTAATAATAGAGCTTTGAAGTTCAATAATGTTCAAGCAATGTTGGGATGGGTGACCTCTTGGCAAGAGAGACATCTATGGGTTTATTGGTGCTTAGGATTGGCCCATCCATTGATGGGTGATCTCTTTGGAAGGAAGAAGAAGTTACTTGTATTATCTTACCACTGATCTCTAGTGATTTTTCTTTAATGTTCAACAAAGTAATTTGGCGTATATAAGTTCAATCTTCAGGTATTTAGATCTTCCTCTGTTAAGTGAGCGTACTAAGTGGATTGAAATAATGGTATAATTGATTTTGATTTATTATTTAGATTGCAATTATCAAATTATATGCTATGGATTTCATAATGAATACATGGCCTATTTGTCTTTTATTAGTCGTTTGACAAGAACTCTATAATTTTGGTAGTCGATCCCCGTGTAGGACAAGAGCCCATTTGGCAAAGCCCATGATGATTTTTTTCTAAAGCTTTGACAAAATTTTCTAGACATTGACAAAATTTGAAGAGAATCGCCTACAGACTTAATGACACATTTAGTTTGAATTTAACAAAGGGTTAATTGCCCCATTTATCCCAAACTTTTAAAGTTTTCACTAATCTATCCCAACCTTTTTTTTTTCGCCCCATCTATCCCAACCTTTTTTCTATCATGGCAGCCACGTCTGTGGGGAGAGAGAGAACTTATATCCCTCTCTCTCCCGCCTCCCTCCCTCCCTCTCTCTCCTGGCCTCCCTCCCTCCCTCTCTCTCCCAGTCTCCCTCCCTCGCTCGCTCTCGCGTCCCGCCCTCCCCCTCCCTCCCTCTCTCTCCTGGCCTCCCTCCCTCTCTCCCGGTCTCCCTCCCTCGCTCGCTCCCGCGTCCCGCCCTCTCCCCCCCTCACTCCCTCACTCCCTCCCTCCCTCTCTCTCTCTCTCTCTCTCTCTCTCTCTCTCTCTCTCTCTCTCTCTCTCTCTCTCTCTCTCTCCCGCCCTCTCTCCCTCCCTCCCTCTCTCTCCCTCCCTAGATATCTGAACCTAGATGGTCACACATATAAGGTCTCTCTCTCTCCCACCCTCCCCCTCCCTCCCTCTCTCTCCCTCCCTCCCTCCCTCTCTCTCTCTCTCTCTCTCTCTCTCCCGCCCTCTCTCCCTCCCTCCCTAGATATCTGAACCTAGATGGTCACACATATAAGGTCTATAGATGTTGATGAATATCAATATAATTATAAGGATTTTTATCAAAAACTCACATAACAAATATATATACATACAAGATGTCTATGCAAGCCTTAAGAGAATTCTCTCCGTTATTATCTTTTTATCTTGGTGAAGAGTTTTGAAGAGGAGATCCAACCATCCAAAAACTGTGTAGATACCGCTAGAGGCTAAACACTTGAATAGCTTTAAAAACTCTTTCAATAGAACCCTGTAACTATGTTTCTCTCATACATATTAGATAATAAGATCATATATTCTCGGTGTCTCAATATTTTGATCATCTATTGAATATATTTTGGTTTAATCGATGTTTTGATCAAAATTTTAAAAGACTTATCAACCTCAGAACCCAATAGTATTTTTATGGGCGCTAGCATTTTATAAAACTCTTTACTTTTTTAGGCCTATGCAAACCCCCTTATAACCCTTGAGCTCACACTTCAAACCATCCTTTTTTGATATCTCTGGTTATCCTACCCATAAATGCTCTACCTTATAGAGACTATTTCATCCCTTATGGACTTAAGCACCACTCACTCATGTAGATGTATATTTAAGCTCTTATTAATCTATGTACCAAAAAAATATGACTCCTTTCTATTTTCAGTTTGCAGAGAAAGCGCCAACGCCCTAGATCGATATTTGACCTCAAGCAGCTAATATATTCACTTCTACTCAAACCTTCCCAAAAAGAGATATCTCTAAAAAATAGACAAATTATCCACTGATTTAACTAAACATATTGATAGATTTCTCATTATACCATAAAAATTTGGGACTGAATCATAACAGCAAAGATTCATTCATAACTTATGTTAGGAGCTGCAAGAGCGCACTTTCTAGGTGAAAAGTGGGAAATCAAACAGCCAATAGGAAGCCACATAGTGACCATCCATTTAGTTGTCTATTCCTAGTCCTTTGACATTATAGAAGTGAAGCAGAAAAAATTGACCCATCAGAAGAGTGAACAGCAGTGAAGAGTTTGGGCAGCCCCTGAATTCCCTCCCCAAGATCCTCGAGAAATACTTCATTTTCTGGTTCTTGAAAGTTCCTGTACTTTCTTGTAAGTTCTTTCCTTAGAATAGAAAGTTTTGAATCCTTTTCATTCTAACTTTACCTCTGGTAAGGTTCTGGGTCTAACCAAATAGAAAGAATATTATACAATGCAAAAAGTAGATTTTTACAAACTAAAATCTCATCAACTACCTCAAGAACTAATTTTTCGGAATTTCTGGAAGAGAGACAGAATCTTCTTGTTCAGAACCAGGACAAATACCCTAGAAAGATATTGGTGAAAGAATAATTAGATGAAAGAATAATTCAGACCAACAGGAAAATTTAATTTTCAAGCAAATATAAATCACTGCCCACTCACTTTAACCCTGAAACACAAAAAAATGTATATGTGTGTATATACGTACATTTTGGGTAATGGATGGATGGCAAACAAAAAGTGCCACAGAGATAGAGAGAGAGAGAACACACACATTTAAAGAGAGAAAGATGATAAATTATATAGAAATATAAATAAATAATTAGATTATAAATAAACGGATGGATGGATAGAGAGAAAGAGAGAGTAAATGGAGGGAGGGAGTGACAGGGTGAGAGAAAGAGAGCACATGGATGGAGAAATTGTAATAGAAAGAGAGAGAGAGAGAGAGCGAAAGATGGATGGGAAATGACAGGGGAGAGTTAAATGCAATGGACAGTATAGGGTGGAGAGAAAGATAACACACGGATGGAGAAATTGTAATCGAGAGAGAGAGAGAGAGAGAGAGAGAGAGTGAAAGATGGACGGGGAATGACAGGGGAGAGTTACATGCAAGGGACAGTATAGGGTGGAGAGAAAGAACTTTCGGCACTTTGTCTATTCAGTGAGAAAAACGGCATCGGCATTGCTCTTTCCTCTCCTCTACTCATTCTCCCCCCCCATTGTGGGAGTTCTACTTGTTGTCTTCTTGTGAGATAGGCCTTGAAATGGTCCTCTTTTTGGGTCTCTTTGTCTTCTCTTCTCTTATAACCTTTTGTATTAACAAATGGGCTGTTACAACCCTAGCCCTATAAATCTGTGCCCCTTCCCTTCCCTTCAAAGGACCATGAGTCGAAATTCTATTCTTCTTCTACCTTTTTATTTCCTCTCTCTTTCTTTGAGTGTTCTTGAAATCTCTTTTGAGCATTCTTGTTCTTAAAGCTTGAGGATCTTTGGCTTCATTTGTTCACATGCGAGGAAGAACTGCTTCATGGTCTCCATTATCCAACAAGAATCACCGAAAGCGAAAGATATATATATATATATATATAGATAAAAATGAAAAGGAGATTCATTATTATATGTATAATTTATTTCCTGAAAGAACCACTCATCAAACTCCTATTTCTCATAACTAACTACACTATTTAGTTATTATGGGAGACAAATTATACTCTGCATGAGGACAATGAGTCTTGAGATCATGACACTATTTTTGGAAATAATTAAACACAAATATCAACTCCTAAAGGGAAAATTATTTCATCTTACAATAATTACCTCTCTCAATCTCAGATCTCTGAATGTAGAATGAATCCGAGAGCTTTCCATGTTGGACAACAATTGAAGGACTGTGTCAAGATGTGGAGAACTGGGCAGGCAAGAACATAAATTTTCAGAAGAAGTTAAGCCATTAATAGTTAAAATGATTACATAACAAAATATCAATTTCCAATTAGAACTGCCATCACGCAGTTCTTTGGGATCATCATCCCCATTAGACAATGAAATTCGACAGCAGGAAATCAGAGTTTATTAAAGTTATTTAGTAGACAATGACCGATTGAAACCGAGAGAGATAAGAGAGATAATGGATACAGATAGAGGGAGAAAGAGAAAGACAGGAAAAGTTCTTTTCAGGCAACATTCGGCGAGTGCACTGCACCACACAGATTGTCCATAATGTTAAAAATAAATGGTAAATAACCTGTCTTCTTTCAACGTTTTAAAATAAAATTAATGGGGTCACCATATCCAGATGTATAAATGAATTTTGAATAATTTCATTAATTAATCTCTTTGACTGCCCTCATCAGGCTCATGATGAGATGGGCCTACTACCTCCACTCTTCTCTCTCCATCTCTCTCCCCCCATTTCTATAAATACTTTGCATCACCTCTCTTTTTGATTACTTCATTCTAGGGTTTTCTTTTCCAAAAGATCTATTGATTTAGAAAAGTCATTGATAAACGAAATAAAGAAAGAACCAACCTTTTCAATCCACGGTCAATGTATTCATCCAAAAAGGAAAGTATTGGAGGTAATTGTTGTAGTACCTGAAAAAACATACAAAATCCAATTATAAATAAGACAATGACTCATTAGACCTAGGTCTAGGATATCCAGGCAATTAAAACGTAGAGTAAATGGACCAAGCCCAATTGGCCACAATCCATATTCAAATATTAAACAAGGTATATTGACAGTTACCAATCTTTCCAGTGTAATTTTTTTTTGAAGTACAAACAAAAATTACAGTGTAAATAGTCTCACCATTTCAAAATACAGTGCACTCAATTCAGGTTTTTAAGCAAAACTTAGGATTCCATATAGAAATAAATGAAAAAATATTATTGCGGAAAATACCTGTTCCGTGTTCTTGATGGTGGCAGTTTTGACCAGAAGTTTCTTGGTCAGCTTTTCGATCTGAGCCTGTAAAAAAGTCAACTGTCTGGTTATCTCTTTTGTCTCCCTGACTTTATGAAGACATATTTTTATAAAGATACTGCAATCGCCAGCACATGATTTTGTACAAATAAATACCCAAAACTTTCAGAAGTATGCAGCAAGACAATAATCAAAAACTATTTTATTTCTTGCGGGTTTGAAACATATCATATTGTAAATTATGGATCCCTTATCAACTTGCGCTGGTAAACTCAACTTGGTCAACTTAACTATGTGAACACCATTTGGTCAACTCATGTGGGTCAACTCGACTCGGTCAATTCAACTACGTCAGTCAGGGTCAACTCAAGTGGATTGACTCTGAACCGTGTAAAACTATATAAATTCTAAAAAAACCAAAACTGAATCTTAAAAAGTTCAGCAAATCCTTTTCTGGAAATCCGAGCCAGATAATTCTAATTCAAGCAAATTATGTCAAAGTTGATAAATAAATATTTCTTTTACTTCTTCGCGTCATTGATTCTTTGATCATGGACTTTCATATTTTATGGTCTAAATTTGAACTGATTTTCAAAAGTGTGATGAAGAAATTTTTGACTTCTTAGAGTTCTCGAACTTTTGATCATTGACTTAGAAAGAGTGGAAATTACAAGTTCCAATTAGGATATTCGAAAGAGAGGATCGCATTTTGAGATTATTCAGAATTTCAAAATGGACGTTATGAATCTACGCCGATCTTAATTTGTTGAACTAAAAAAACCCGAAAAATATAAAATATAATTCATGAATTAATTCCCTGAAATCATAATGTTTGAAAAATTGTGGAACATCCGAAGAACCCCAAAAAATTCGTCGTATACCAGTTTCGTACTGCGAACGTAATAACGCCAAATTTAATCATTCAGTAAGTTTTAGGGTTATCCCTTCACCATTTCAACAGATACTGCGTATAATTCACACAATCCCGGTCAAATTATTTTTTTTACAGAAATTGAGACAATAAGTAAAAAGGAAAAATGGGCAAATCCCAATAAAGAATTTCTCCGATTTCCGTTTATTATACAACTGCCTTAATTTGATGTACACAAACCCAAAGATGAAAAAAATAATTTTTGATTAATTCACGGAAATTATAAATTTCGAAAAATTGCCAAACATCTGAAGAATCCTAAAAAATTTCACCATATAGAACTTCCACAGTCATCCACGGACAGCATTAAACCAAATTTAATCATTCAATACGATTGCTAGGGAATTCACTGTCGTAAAAAAAATACTGCGGTGACATTTACGGATTGCGGAGTAAAGGTTAAAAAATTACAGACATTGAGACAATCAACATAGAGAAAAGAGTGAATTAGAGAATGGGAAAAGCCCTAAATTAAGAACTTTTATTGATTTCCGATTCACAGACCTGGGAGGAAGAGTTCTCCTGAACAAGATGAATGAGATTATAAGTGGATTTGACCGCCTGAGTGATATGATCAGCGACCACGGCCGCAGCTTTGGCCGATCCCCCATCCTTCCCGCCTCCAGATGACATTTTTTAAGATCGATTCAGAGTTCATTCAGGAAAAAGGTAGCGGAGATTTTTTAGAAAAAGAGTTATTGTTTGGGGGGTACCCATGATTCCTCTATTTGTATTGTTTATGAGAATAATTTTTTTAAGATAATTTATTTATGAAGTTACTGAATGAATTACTCCAGTTGTTCTCATTCATTTGCTTTAGAGGCAAGATATCTTCATGCAATTTCATCTCTTTCTATCATTCCTTACAATATATATTTTTTAAAATAAAAAGGGAAGATCACCATAGAAGAGAACGATGATCAACCTCGTTAAGGGTAGGGGGTCATAATCATTGAAATTTTTTCATGAAAAGAATGAAGAATTACTCTAGTTTTTCTCGTTCATTTGCATTAGAGGCAAGATAATTTCATGCAAATTTCATCTCCTATGTCATTTTTTACATTAACAAAACTAATGCATGACTACTTTTCCATAAAAACCCAAGTCATTTATGGATTTATTGCATCATTGAATACCTTATTTGTGTGAGCCGCAAGGCCCAAGTAGATGTCTAGATGATGACTTGCTAGGCACAAAACCCATCACTTGTTAGTATGGGTGTATATGTATGCATTGATAGGATGTGAAGCTCAAAAAGTTCTCTAAAATTTTGATCAAAGTATCGAATAGATGATCTTATCATCTATTATAGGTGATCATATCATCTAGTATATAATACAATTATACTTAGGACTCATTTAAAGGAGATCTTCAAATCATTAAAGCATCGAACCTCTAGTAGTATCTACACAGTCTCTAGACGATCGAATCTCTTCTAAAACATTTATCATCATGAGAGGAAGAAAAAGAGAATGGGAGAATTTTCCACTAGGGCTCCTATGGATACCCTTTTTATGGTTGTTCTTTCCTTATTTGTAAATTTTGGGAGTATGCACTTTTTATAAAAACCTTTATATTTATATCTATATCCACCAACACCCATTGTTCTTATGTCTATGACCCTTTAGGTCCATATAACTTGTCAATTAATGACTTTATCAACCCAATAACACTTATTAGTCTTCCTTTTTAATTAATTATATCAACATCTAGATTGATCGACTAAGGGTTAATTTAACCCTAATCAACAGAGTTGAGTCGCCAGCCAAGTAGGTGTCAAGCTACATCACATGCTTTGGGAGATATAGAGTACATCAGAGTTCCTTCACAAAACCTTTCCATCATCAGTTATCGTGTATGTATAATCTTTCATCCACGTGAGATTTAATGAATTGATGGATATTATGTAGCCTATAAGCCAATCATATTTTCATGTATCTTGTTTATGTTTATTAAAATGACATTTATTCATTGTCCTTCATGTGTGATGTTTGTAATGAAGTTCATGAACATATGTCATAACTAAGTCAATTAAGATGAGATCATAATATAGTGATAACTAGGCTTTTAACATATGTTCTAAATATTCCTATTCATGGTATATTCGAGAAGGACATCGAATTATCCGAAAAGAATAAAACTATCTAATATAACTCATATGATGAGTATGGTTGATCTTGTAGCTATCGGTGTGGAGACACTAAGGATAGATAATGGGTGCTCTTTGGAGAAATAGTTCACTGAATTGATCCGTATGAATCCCTGAATGATATTATACCTAATTGTCAATCAGGTCGATTCATGTCATGGATGTGTATGTGGCCCTTTGACTTGAGATGCCAAAGACATCTTGTGGATAGATGATCGTGTTTTGATTATGACTTATGAATCTCTAACCACGGGATATCTAAAACGCCATATATTAGATATGACATGAAGTCTACGAAGATGATTGTGTGATCAAGATGAAATCATCCGCCCTTGGTATTCGAGGAGATTGACTCAAGGAATAAGATGCGATGAAATCCTTGAACAAGGTAGTAGAAATATCGGAGAATGAGTTTTCGATGATTTTCTACTCGCATAAGTACTAAATTGGGTGACCAATTAGGGTTTGACAATTGATCATACCTTAAGTTATTCATGAGTCTTATGCAAATAAAGGATTATAAATACATGATAATCGATGACGGAAAGGCTCCATAAGTAAGTTCTTATATACTCCATATCTCTTAGTGTATATGATCTAGCTTGGCACCCAACGGGCTGACAACTTAACCTATCGATTCGGTTAAATCAGTCCTTAATGAATTAATCTATATGTTGATGTGGATAATTAATTAAAGTTAACTAATAAGGTGTTATTTGGTATATAGAGTTATTAACTAGTAAGATATATGGACCTAGAGGGTCACACACATAAGGTCTATGGATGTTGGTAGATATAGACATAATTATGAGGTTTTTTATGAAAAAATCTCATACCAAATGTCTATAAATAGGGGGAGAACGACCACAACTCAAGGTGCCCATGCAAGCCTTGTGAGAATTCTCTCGTTTCTTCTATTTCTCTCTTGGTGAAGAGCTTTAAAGAGGAGATCCAACCATTTGGAGACCGTGTGGACACTGCTAAAGGCTAGACACTTGAATAACTTCAAGAACTCATTTAAGGAAACCCTGGAAGTATGTTTTATCATACATATTAAATGATACGATCATTTCTTCTTTGTGCCTCAATGTTTTGAATATCCGATTCAATGAAATCCGCGACATTCGATGTTTTGATCAAAATTTCAGAAAGTTTATCAACCTCAGAAACCCAATATGAATGATTTAAGGTATGGTTAAGTGACAAACCCAAGTTGATCACTCAATTTCATACTGATACATGTAGGAAAATTATTTGGAACTCTTTCTCAAATATTTATATTGTCTTGGCCAAGGATTTTATGGTATCTCATTCCTTGAGTCAATCTCCTTAAATACGAAGGGCGGATGATCCCATCTTGACTACACAATCATCTTCGAAGAATCTATACCTTATCCAATATATGACATTTTAAAAATCTCGTAGCTGGAGATTCGTAAGTCATAATCAAAACAAGATCATCTATCCAGAAAATGTCTTTAGTGTCTTAAGTCAAAGGACCATATACATAACCATTTCTTTGGTGATATGAATTCACTTGATTAACAATTAAGTATAAACTTCAATCAATCTTCAAGATTACGAAGTCCAAAAATAAAGATGTTGAAAGTCCAAATGAACAAAAATATTGTCTTTAAGATTTGATTGAGATGTTAATACTGTTTCGTTGGTATCATCTAGCTGCTTAGATTCTCCTCCAAGAAAATTGCTTGGATCTAATTGCGAGAATCTTGATGATTTCTTAGGATAGGAGTGCTGCCCCATTTCTAAAGCACTTAACAAACTTTGGCAAAGAATTGGTATCTAGAGATACTGACGACAGTTTCGCTAGAGGTGTCAGTTCTTGAACTGCCAGCAAGGAAGAAACTAGAGATTCTTGGAGCTCCTGAGAAGTTGTGGGATGAGATCTTTAGCACAGAAATTCTCTACCTGAGTTCTGTTGCATCCATCTTCGAGTCACGCGTATTCTTTCGACATTGTTGTAGGATTGACAACTCTGATACATATGGTATGAATTATCTTTCGATACCACAACGAGGAAGTGATCCTTCAAGAATTTATTTATAAGAACAAGAATTAAAAAGGGATATTGCATGAACTAATTTGGAGTCTTCTTCCCAGACTCTCCACACAAAAAAAGACTCCAGATTAGTTCGAAAGTGTAGGAACTTGAGTTGAGACCCTTGACTGTTGTGTAAATGCAAATGGGGGTCACAACAGAAAGAGCATTACCAGAGATCAAATTCAGATCTTTTGGTTTCCTTCAGAACGGAAGAGCTGGCCACCAAGAATGGAGGTGCATCATCACAGAGATGGAAGGATATGTGTGATGGTGGTGGAGAGCTGTAGATGTCATGCTGTTGAAGAGAGCTTGCTGAGTGATTGGGAGGCTGAAGGAATGCAAGGCAATGGTCCGGAAACCATACCCGCCCTGGAAGAACGATGACAGGTGCTGACAACTCTAGAACCCTAGGGAAGAAGGAAAAAAGAAAAATAATAAGGCCATCAAATGAACTGAAAAAAGACTCAAATAGAATCACCATGCTAAGATGTACAAAGAACCCGGGGAAATTCTCTTTTCTTGCATATAATTTCTATACAATGATTCCCAATTCCAACAGCTTCACGTGTCTATGCTTTCAAAATGATTAATTGAATATCAGAGTGTACACCACTGCAACATTAATCTCCCTCAATAGAGAGGAAACACAAGGCATCAACATTTACAGATATCTCTCGCTCTCTCTTCTCAAATCCACTGTACTCTTCCTCTAAGCTCAACCAGTGGCAAACTGAGCCATCGGCGGCCAATGTCTGCCTTCTAACCACTGCAGGCTGGGTTGAATGCTTGACACAGAAAATGCGCTTTGACTGAGAGCTGTCTGGGGAAGCTTCATCAAAGAACTCGTCAGCTACATCACCATCCTCGTCGACCCAGCAACCGCCTAGCACACCACTTAAATCCCTGTTGGCCAACAGTCAGAGAGTTGAATATCATAAAAATAAATATATCTCTCATTTTAAACCCACATTTTTATAATAGTCTTCCTTCATAGAGGGACATTAGTAAAGGGAAGTTTGGATTGCTGGCCTCAATCTTAGCATATGCTTGTCGATCCAGATCAATGATCTGAAGACCCAGATCGACAAGGCCTTCTTGAGCATTGGATGTGATCTGACGGTTGAGATCATTTAAGCATAGTGTGTCCATGATACTAGAGGAGACCCGTTGATCTAATTGTTGAGCACGAGTCAACATGGATCAAATCAACATCAATCCAGATTGGATTGTTGATTCGATCAGGATTGGCAATTTCCTTATGGAAATTGTAATTCTCCTCACTTCCATTTTGTATAACCTAAAATACAATAAAAATGGAAAAAAAACTTTTCCAATTTTGCAAGCCAAGAGAATAAAAGATGATACAGTAAATCACATAGTCTGCACATGCAATGTTTCATCTAAAGAAACCATTCGATTAGTTTCCTCTCTCTGCGCCTCAAAAGACAGATAAACTCACCCTCAGTAATTGATTTCCATATTTTGCACTTCGTTGGCATATTTACCAGGACAGTTGCGTACACAGGAACCTCATTTCTCTCTCTCTCTCTCTCTCTTCTTTCCCTCCCTATCTCTCTCTCTATCTCACACGCACACACAAGATCTACAAAAATTGGAGATCTCCCTCTCTCTAAAGACCTAAAATGGGCAGACTGGTAAACTTTCTATATTTTCTATCTTGCTTGGCCAGAAACCCTTCTTCTTGTTCCTCTCTCTCTCTCTCTCTCTCTCTCTGTCCGTCTGCCTAACAACACAGATTTTCAAAAGATCAAATAATGAACTCAATTACGATTTCCACATTCAATACATTGGAACATTTTGCCCACAGATGCCATTTTCTACGTTTCTTTTTCTATCTATCTATCTAGCCATCTCTTGCCTACGTCTAACATAAATTTTTAAAAGACCTAGAATATGGGCGCGCACTAACAGACTTTCACATTCCCTGTGCACATAAATTCTTCTCCTTATTGTCTATCTCTCTCCATCAAAATTCAAACATATGTTCTTAGTTCTTAAAAGATCTAAAATGGGCTCACTAAACGATATTAAAATAATATCACATTTGGTACATTTTCTGCACAGTTACCCAAATTTCGTGGCATTTAATGAATCTTCTGGCATGAAATCACACACAAAACAAACTGGGTGATCACCGATTTCGGCTGATCAATGTAGCTACTCACAATAATGTCCATAAATAATCAGACCCAAAATAATCAATCTAATTACCCATTGACATCAAGCACAAAAAATAAAGAGCCCTAGAAACTAAAACTCCAAACTTTTCCAGGATTAGAAGCAAGAAGAACAGGTTCATAGATTCAATAAAACGGAATCATATCAAGGAATTCTTTTGTGTTTTGTCACACAAACGTCAATCTAGCTTCCCATAATCATCGAACACCAAAGCAAATAAAAACCCGGAAAAGATAGAAACCAAAACATTACCTGAACGCCCCCTTCTCAAGAATAACAAGCAACAAGAACGGGTCCATAGATTCATTAAAACGGAAACAATATAAAGTAAAAAAGAAATCTAGTTACCCGTATACATCAAACACCAAACAATAAATAAAAAAACTTCGAAAATAGACAAATCAAAACTCTACCTGAACGCCCCCATCTCCAGAATCACAAGCAACAAGAAGAGGTCCAACATAAGATCTCTCACCAGGAACCGGCACCTGAACGCTAAACCCTTTTCTATTACCCAATCCAGAAGCAGACGCAGATGAAGCGGCCCGGCGCTTATCCTCTTCCACGTCAGCGCCTTCGCGGTCGCCATCATCTGCCGCGTCTGCACCCTCCTCCCCGTTAAAGAACCCTAATATCTTCCTCAGGAACCTCATCGCGAGAGCGAGAATTCTGTCGCTCGGAGATCGTAGAAATTGAGAAGATGTAGATCTCGTGCGAGGTACAAAGCTTTCTTTAGTTAGATTGCGAATGACCCAATTGCCCTTGTTCTTAGTCTAGATAGTTCCAAGCGATTGGTGGAGCATGCGAGAAAAACTTTGACTTGCCTTCTTCTGTGCGACTTTCACATATCTAGAGAGAGGTCACTGAGAGGGGAAAGAGAAACACAAAATTTATGAGAGAGAGAGAGAGAAGGGAGGGGAGAAAGAGAGAGAATGAGATATATGAGAGAGAGGTCACCGAGAGGGGGAAGGAAAGCACAACACACGTATACATAAGAGATGGGAGAGAGAAACAGAAGGGAGGGGGGAAAGAGAGGAGAGAATGAGATGGGAGAGAGAGAGAAATGAGAGGGTGAGAGAGGGGAGAATGAGATGGGAGAGAGAGAAATGAGAGGGTGACTGATGTAGGCCACACATCTAGAAACTGACAAATCTTCAGTGGATCACCTAGGGACACACCAATATATTGTGTCAGATTCTAGAGATGCTGGAATATCTCTTTTCAGGCCCCTATCTGAGCCTAAAAGCTTCTTTTTGTGGTGTCAAGTCTAATCGCTGACACATGCATAATGTTAGTGTTATAGTTCTAAGACTTTGAATTGTCATTTCAGGGGTCACATCACATGGACGGCCCTTCACCTTTTGAGGCCTATATAAGGCCCCCCATTGTATACTTTGAACTCACAATTTGAAGTTATCCCCTTTTGAGAGCTCTGCTTTCTTTTTGAGTGTTCTCCTGGTTAGAGAGTGCTCTGTGCTTGTGGATTCAAGTACACCCCCATGTGGATTCAAGGGTTGAAGAGGTTAGTTCTGTGGATTCAGATACTAACTCTTCTTGAAGACCAAGGCTTGTGCATTCAAGTCCTTGTTCTCATGTGTTCCTGCGCTAAGGCTGCGTCAGTGAGAGAGGGGGAAAGAGAAGAGAGAATGAGATGGGAGAGAGAGAGAGAGAGAGAGAGAGAGAGATAAGAGGGTGA
Organism: Lemna minuta; assembly: GCA_024174645.1. Lineage (NCBI taxonomy): Eukaryota > Viridiplantae > Streptophyta > Magnoliopsida > Alismatales > Araceae > Lemna > Lemna minuta. The sequence goes on along the minus strand of CM044119.1, from coordinate 2,550,307 downwards.
GAGAGGGGGAAAAGAGAGGAGAGGAAGAGATGGGAGAGAGAGAGAAATGAGAGGGTGAGAGAGGGGGGAAAGAGAGGAGAGGATGAGATGGGAGAGAGAGAGAGAAATGAGAGGATGAGACAGGGGGAAAGAGAGGGAAAAGATGAGAGAGAGAGACTATACAGAGGAAAAGAGAGGGGAGATATAGAGAGACAAAGAGGGACACTTGAGAGAAAGATAGAGGTGTGAAGGATAGGAGGAGGAGGAGAGAGAGGGTACTGTACTCCAAAGGGGTTGACTCCACCACCCTCATCATTTGAACTTAGAAAAATCAACACCTATGTAATTATTGGAGGACATGAATGAAGGTGGGTATACTCTCAATGAGAGAGAGAGAGAGTGAGAGAGAGAGAGAGAGAGAGAGAGAAAACGACAAAATATTTAGGGTTTTAGGAAATTAGGCCTTCAGGACTTTAGGGTTTTGTAATGGGCTCGAGTTTGAACTTTTAATTTTCAAGCCATTAAGGCCATTTTGTGCTGGGCCGTTCACCTTGGGTTGGCTGAGTGGGTTACTGGGCCATCACTTTGGGCCATCGGGGCATTCTTCCGACTTTTCCACATTCTCTTTGGGCGGATCTGAGCCCAAAACGGGTCCTAGCCCATAGAAGCATTTTGGACCTTGATTTATTGACCGCCGGTCATTGGACTGTTTGGATCCACCAGACCATTCTCTAGCAAGCCTTTGAATGTGAATGCAGTCAAGGTCAATGCTTTGACCTTCCGGTCAAGGTCAAGGCTTTGATCTAACCACTAATGTGAATGGAGAATCCCTACTCTCTCTCTCTCTCTCTCTCTCTCTCTCAGTCACCGACTCGCCATCAGATGCTGACATCACTCAAATGGCAGGAAAGAGACAATCTCTCTCAACCTTTTTCATTAGATTTTGGCCTCTTTTGCTCAAATTTATTACCTGTTTTGGCAAAAAGCATACTCAGTTCATCATTTCATCTTTCATCAGATCATTGATTCTAGATTTCATCTCACATCCTCCATCAATGATAATTTTATCCTCTCCATTAAAATGTAATTAAATATTTAGATAAATTATTTTAATAAAATGAAAAATTTGACATTACAAAAAAAATTCCAAGTTACCAGAAATCTTCTTCAAGTTTGCATTTCATCATCAATTGTAGAGAGCTAAAATTCAGTTAGTAAACTCTATTTCTTTAATATTTCTTAAACTCGATTGTTAAAATTACTAATCTCTCTCTCTCTCTACAAATTCAGTTTGTACACATTCAATAGATGGCAGCAAACAAAGAGAAAATTCTTTTGTCTAGCAGTGATGACCGATTTGAATCTTCATACCATGAACAAGTTTCGAAGACAACACCATAGTCTTGCCATTTGTGCTCATTTGGGCAATTATCTCATCATATGAATTATGATATGAAAAATATATGATGATTCCTTGGATACATGAAATTTTTACATAGAAAAAGTTCTTTTAAAACTATAAGTCATAGGTCAAGTCCTAGGTCAACGTGTAGGAGCAAGCCAGTCATAATGAATGACATGAACATGTTTTGAGTCAAGGTCAAGGCTTTGAAATCACCATGAAAGTGAAAGTCAATCCATATTAGTTCATAAGAGAGATCTCTATTTTTAGAGAGGTCAATCAGCCTAAATAGAGAGAAATTTTTCCCTCAAGGCCCTTCTTCCCCAGTGAAGATGTACAATACTAATTAAAGCACAATTATGAGGGAAGATTAACCCTTGAAATATAGTATCACGAACACAATGATAATCCTCCTCAAAATGCTTGTTTTTTCTTAGTCAATATGGACAATAGCCTATACATATTCGTGTCTTAAAAGCATTATCATTACATGCAAACTTGATTCTTGGACTAAAAATTTTGGATGCCCATATCCTTCAAAATGGTCTTGAGTTTGTAAATTTCATCTTTGATGGTGAACTGCTACATGATTCACTCCTAGTTATTAGAATGCCATCAATATGATCTCATTATAATACAACACATGTTGGTCTGTTTAATGAATACCAAGAGATCGACATAGAAAGAAATGTAATTCTTTTGTGATAAAATGGCATGACTTTATTTTAGTCCATAAATTCCTTTTTTTTGTTTTAGAGACCTATGTAGAATACTTGATTAAAATTACTGGGAAACGTGCCTATAAAAATTTGTTCTTAAAAACTCGATTAAGTTCACATAAAGAAAGGCATAGTTGATATGTGTCACTACATTTGTGAAAGAATTTATTTATTGTTTGTATGAAGAAATAGAAAATTCTTAATTCGTTAGTTAACAAAGAAAAAAGAATATTCAGCTGAGTTATTAAGTTGGCAAGATGCAAATGCATATTATCTTTGTTGGGTTCTGAGGTCGATAGGCCTTCTAATTTTTTTATCAAAGCATCGAATGCAATAGAATACATTAAATTAGAAATTCAAAACACTAAGGAAACCAAGAATATATGATCCTATCATCTAATATGTATGAGAAAATATACTTATAGGGTTCTCTTGAAGGAGTTCTTGAAGACATTCAAGTATCTAGCCTCTACTGGTATCCACACGATCTCCAGATGGTTGGATCTCTATTTCAAAGCTCTTTACCAAGTGAGAAAGAGAAGAAAAGAGATAATTCTCATAAGGCTTTGCAAAGGCACCTTGAATTATAGTCGTTTTCCCCCTATTTATATAAATTTGGTATGTAGATAATCTACATTTGGTATGTTTTAGAGACCTATGTAGAATACTATTAAGTACTGGGAAACATGCCTATAAAATGTGTTCTTAAAAACTCGATTAAGTTCACATAAAGAAAGGCATAGTTGATATGTGTCACTACATTTGAAGTTATGAAAGAATTTATTTATTTTTTATATGAAGAAATAGAAAATTCTTAATTAGTTAGTTAACAAAGAAAAGAGAATATTCAGTTGAGTTATTAAGTTGGCAAGATGCAAATGCTTATTATCTTTGTTGGGTTCTGAGGTCGATAGGCCTTCTAATTTTTTTTATCAAAGCATCGAATGCAATATAATACATTAAATTGGAAATTCAAAACACTAAAGAACCAAGAATATATGATCCTATCATCTAATATGTATGAGAAAAATATACTTATAGGGTTCTCTTGAAGGAGTTCTTGAAGATATTCAAGTGTCTAGCCTCTAGCGGTATCCACACGATCTCCAGATGGTTGGATGTCTATTTCAAAGCTCTTTACTAAGAGAGAAAGAAAAGAACAAAGAGAATTCTCATAAGGCTTGCAAAGGCACCTTAAATTGTATTCATTTTCCCCCTATTTATAGAAATTTGGTATGTAGATAATCTACATTTAGTATGTACATTATATCTATATCTATATCTACCAACATCTATAGATATTATATGTATGACCCTCTAGGTCCATATATCTCACTAATTGATAACTCTATAAACCTATTAATACTTTATTGGTCAACCTTAATTAATTATCTACATCAACATATACATTAATTAATTAATTAATTCAAGATTTATTTAAACCAATTGATATGTTGTATTGCCAGCCCATTAGGTGCCAAGTTACACCACGTACTCAAGGAGATAAGATATGGAGTATGTAATAACTCTCTTATAGAACCTTTCTATCATCGA
>CM044119.1:2501955-2546153 GCA_024174645.1 Lemna minuta | reverse complement strand
TGACTTAGGATATGTTCAACCGTCAACCCTAATCAGTCACTCAAGTTACTACTGATGCGTATAGGAAATCATCGAGAACTCCTTCTCTAATATTTTCACTACCTTAGCCAAAGATTTCATCTCATCTCATTCCTTGAGTTTATCTCTTTAAATACCGAGGGCGGATGATTTCATCTTGACCACACGATCATTTTAGAGGACTTAATGTCGTAACCAATATATGATGTTTTAAAGGTCCCATGGCTAGAGATTCGTAAGTCATACTCAAAACATGATCATCCATCCACAAGATGTCTTTGGTGTCTCAAGTCAAAGGACCACATACAAAACTGTGACATGAATAAACCTAATTGATAGTTAGGTATAATTACCATTAAGGGATTCATATGGATCAATTCAGTGAACTCTTTCTCCAAAGAGGACCCACTATCTATCCTTAGTGTCTCCACACTGATGGATATATGATCAGCCATACCCATCATATGATTTAGATCAGATCGTGTTAGTCTTTATGGATAATTCGATGACCCTCTCGAACATCTAATAAATAAAAATATTTAGACTATATATTTAAATATATGACCTATAAGCCAATCACACTTCCATGTATCTTGTTTATGTTCATTGAAATGAAAAATATTTAATGTCATTCCCGTGTGATGTTTCCAATGAAGTCCATGAGCATATGCAATGATTAAGTGAATTATGATGAGATCATAATACAGTGATCACAAGTCTTTAAATATATATTATAAATATTCCTATTCGTTGGATATTTGAGAGGGTCATTGAATTATCCATAAAGAATAACACGATATGATCTAAATCATACGATGGGTGTGGCTGATCATATATCCATCAGTATGGAGACACTAAGGATAGATAGTGGGTCCTCTTTGGAGAAAGATTTCACTGAATTGATCCATATGAATCCCTTAATGGTAATTATACCTAACTATCAATTAGGTTTATTCATGTCACAGTTTTGTATGTGGTCCTTTGACTTGAGACACCAAAGACATCTTGTGGATGGATGATCATGTTTTGATTATGACTTACGAATCTCTAGCCATGGGACCTTTAAAACATCATATATTGGTTACGACATCAAGTCCTCTAAAATGATCGTGTGGTCAAGATGAAATCATCCGCCCTCGGTATTTGAAGAGATAAACTCAAGGAATGAGATGAGATGAAATATTTGGCTAAGGTAGTAAAAATATTAGAGAAGGAGTTCTCAATAATTTCCTATACGCATCAGTAGTAACTTGAGTGACTGATTAGGGTTTGATGGTTGAACATATCCTAAGTCATTCATGATCCTTGTGCAAATGAAGGATTATATATGCATGGTAACCGGTGACGAAACGGTTCTATATGGGAGTTATGACATACTCCATATCTCTTAGAGTACGTGGTGTAGCTTTCTCATGAGACGATTTCGTGTGCTCATTGAAAATACACAAATACATGTGAAAAAAAACACCAAACTCACCAATTTAAAGTCTTAAGCAATAATTAATTAGTATAATGGTGAATAAGGGTTGTATCCATAGAGAAATAAGGAAGTTTTTAGGTATTCTTCAAATTTGATCAAATCAGATAATGAATTGAGGTGAGAAATTAGGGATTTTAGTAAATTTTCAAATAAGACTCCAAGACGAATCCACGAAATAAAAAATCGCTCGATTTGGACCAATATTTGCAAAGAAATCAAAGCGAAAAATCTAGAGACAGAAATTGATCGCGAAGAGCAAGAAAACAATAAAATTTCAGAAAATTTGACTAATCTACAATTTGAAAATTGAAATATAATATTATAGGAAGAAAGATTAGAGAGAAAACATGTAATCTAACCCAAAATAGCACTTGAAATGATCTAATTCTTTGAAGGATCAAGGATTTTCATTTCATAGTTTGTAAACAAAAATCCAGTGATTAAGAGGCAAATTCTCCTTATTCTCTCAAAAAATCTAACTGTTAAACACTTCTCGAACGCGGAAATAAGTCTCAAAGAGAAAGAAAGCAAGAGATTCAAGGATTGAGATGTCTAAGCAGTTCGATTGCTCGAAACATCTAAGAATAAATTTTTTTGTCAAAGAGAGAGAGAGTATAAATAGAGTTGAAACTCAGCTTGACTGTTTGATCGTCTCTTCATCTTTGATCAACGACCATGATTAACCCTTAGAAGATGAATCACCATCATTATGTCATGGGCATCAGATTCTTGATTGAGCGTCCAAATTACGTTGTGTCATCGTGTGAAGTGTAATTATCGTGTAACGGTTACCATTCGATCTCCATTTAATCTCAGCCATTATAACTCCTTAGATGAATGGCTGAGATTAAAATATTTTCAAAAAATGAATAGTTATCTACTTATATTGCATTGCGTATCCCTTTGAGTAAGTGAAAATCGAGGGCTAAGATTAAATCGTTTCCTTTAGCGTCAGTCGGACGCTTGTCGAGCGTGTTGACAAAACAATTTTGTGCGGTCATTGAAAACACACTAATTTGTATAAAAAAATGGCCAAACTCACAAATTTAAAGTTTAATCAAGAAAAAATTAGTATAATAGTGAATAAGGATCGAATCCACAGAGAAATAGGGAATTTTTGAGGTATTCTTCAAATTTGATAAAATTGAATGATGAATTGAAGTGAGAAATTAGGGGTTTTATTATATTTAGATAGAAAACTCCAAGAAAACTCCATGGAATAAAAAATCACTCGATTTGGATTGGTATTCACGGAGAAATCAAGGAGTAAAATCTAGGTAAAAATTTGATCGCGAAGAGAGAGAATTTGATAAAATTTCTAAAAATTAATCTAATCTAAGCTTTAAAATTAAAATCTGATGATAAATGATGAAAGAATAGGATGAAAACACATAATAGAATTCAAAATCGTGCTCGAACTGATCTAATTGATTGTCAAATCAAAGGCTTTTCATTATGCATTTTTTAAGATGAATATTCAGAGTTCAAAAGGTAAAATCTACCTATTCTTTCAACGAAATCTTGATTCCAAGCACTCCCTAGATGCGGAGATGAGTCTAAAGGAGGAAGGAATCATGAGATTAAGGAATAAGATTTCTAATATATTGAGTACTCAAAACATCGAAGAATATATTTTTTTATCGAGAAGAGAGAATTTATAATGTTTTGAAATTGGGCATGACCGTGACATCTTCTCCTTGTTGAGATCAACTTTCGCGATGAAATCCAAAGCAGTGAATCGTTATGGTTAAATCGCAACGGTCGAATCTTCATCTGAGCATTAGGATCGCGCCATGTGATCGTGTGAAGAGAGAGCCTTGCGAGATCTCGTCTGTCTGATCGTGAATTGACGTTTCAGATATTAGACGGTTTTTTGAATCTAAGTGGTCACAATTCTTTAGATGAACGGCCAGGATTGATCCATTTTAATAAAATGAATTGTCATCCACTCATATGTTACCACATACCCCCTCATGTAAGTGAAAATGGGGGGCTGAGATTAAATGACCTTTATTTGCATTGATCTGTCGCTCACCTGTGCAAAAAAAAATAATAAAAAAAAATTGTCCCAAATAGTCACCTAATTTCTTGAAATTGTGAGGTATTAATCTTTATTTAAATAATTTTTGAACAAGAAAAAATAATAACAAATTTTATCAATATTACTTTGATTGAGTTTTACCTTTTTAAAAGAATTTTCTTAATTATTATTTTATTGTCTTGTTATTGCTTATTTTAAGTTACATACAATGATCGATAATTAAATTTATGATCTAATGAAAAAAAATTGGATAAAAAGGAGTCATTTTTTTGGAAAATATGGATTTTATAAATTTTTGAGTTTTTATATAGTTTTTCAAGAAGTTTTTTGAATTTTAAAAGTTTTAAAAAATGTTGTTTAAGGGTTTCTAAGTGAGCATTGATGTGGCAGTATCACCATGTGACATTACACCAATGGTCGCTGCAAAGCCACACGAAACTTGAGTGACACACATAAATTGCGATTCTTAAAGTTTAATCTTACGTTTATTTTTCATATTATTTCATGTGACATAGCAACACTAGGAGTATTAGATCAAGCAAAAAAATTTCTTCTAATCTCAATCCTCCCTTTTTTCTTATACAGAGGGAGAACATGGTGGTATCACTCAGGGAGAGGATTTAAGCCAAAAAGGGCATGATTTGGATTGTCAAATGCAAGACAAATAACAGTCCAAAAAGGTATGATGTTCGAACCCCTATGGTGACATGTGGTGAGCTTTGACGCAACCATCATACATTTGACGGCCATGATCAAACGATGATTCAAATATGCATTGCAACATGCTGTTATCTTAGCCTTTCGTCGCAAATCCAACTACTAAGGCTTTAGGATAACAATTTTACGATTATGGCTCAATCCTAACCCTTCATTGCATCTTAGAAGATGCTCGGACAGCTAGGCCAATTTCTCCTATTTAAACATTGTCTTCTCGTAAAAAAACACTATTGGATAATCTCGATCTGTCAAGCCTTGTTGACAATTTTGCTTCATTATCTTTTATTAAAACATGTTGTACCCTCATTTCCACATCTTTTGAGCATTTTCAATTAAGGCATCTATGAGACAATTGTGAAAAATTACTGCTTGAACTTCAAATTTCCACCAAGAACAGATTGAGATGAAAAGCCATAATCCACGCATTAATTGAGTAATCAAGTTTTATTTTCATGAGTCTTTCATCATTTAATGGCAGCTTTCAATTTAGTGCTAGATTTAGAGAATTTCATCTATTTTGACTATTTTCTCTCATCTATTTTGGTCATTTCAATTTGCTCTCTTCTCTACTTTATTTCTACTTTGATTCAGCTATGATTTGTGTCCTTTTTTATTCATTGGAAAGAGCTATTTTGTATACTATCTAATACTATATATTTTTCTTGAATTCTCACATCATTTTTTCATCTAATTTTATCAAATTTTAAAACATCTATAAGTAAACTCTTATTCCTTTTAGATTCTGACTCTTTTACACCAATTATACTTATATTAATCATCATTTGAGTGAAAACCCAGCCCTCCAATGGAAGATAGAGAAAAGGAAGAGAAGGAAAAGGAAAAGAAGGAAGAGAAAATCAAGGTGATGATGATTTGTCTTGATGACAGAGAGATCTTCAGCGACGTGTAGAAAAAAAGAGATGATGATTTCAGGGCTGGAAGAAATGGACCTTTTATTTGGAAAGAATAAAACGAGATAGAAAGTGGGTAGAGAGAGAGGACGAGAGACAAAATGTTTATGAATTCATTGAAAAGAACATGAAACTAATGTAAAGTCAACTCAAGAAAAGTCAACTATTTCATAAACTGAAAGTGGAAGCTGAAACAGAATTTTCGTAAACTTTGATAAAAGGGTCGAATCAATCTATTCACTAATGTTAGTTGAAAAGTCAATTGCCGAAAATAGAAAGAAGGGAAACTCCAGTAGAAGCTTTCGCTACAGAAAAGATCGTTATTGAACCCAGAGAAAAGTAAAGTCAACAAGGCAAAGTCAACTTGAGAAAAGTCAATGAGTTCAAAAACTGGTCAACCTAGCCAAAACTCCCAAATTCAAGTCAACATTCATAGTTTGAAGTCACGTCAGTTTATAGCTGATGAAAACAATGCAAAGTCGCCTCAAGAAAATTCAGTAAGTTTAAAAACTGACAAACTAAGCCGGAACTCCCAAATTCAAGTCAATGTTCTTGAACAGAATCAGTTGGCCACATTTAAACTGAAAAAGTCAATGGTGGCAAAGTGAACAGATGCTTAGTCGAATGGAAGATTCCAAAGTAAAGTCAGAACTCCACGGTGGATAAGATGGTCGGTTTATCTTGTCATTAATACATCCGGCAAAAAATGTTAGTGAGCTATCATCAGATGGCAGAATCAATCAAAGTCAAATTCAACATTGAAAAGTCAATCATGGAAAAAGTTCAAGCATGGCTAATTAAATGGAGGCCTCCACTTCAGAGTCAATCTCTGAAGAATCTGCTGCCCCATTTCCACTGCCTCTGAGCCGAGATGACACATTGTCGATGGCAGAGTTGAGCTGGTTGATCTTCTCGTTTAGAGTTTGACGTGTCTTCTGCTCACCCAATCACAATAGTAAGATATATAATTGAATGATTATTAAAATAGAAGGATGTTTTTTCACCTCCAATCCTTCATCGTAGTAGATTGGGCGCTTTGCACGTCTGAATCCATACTCGTCTTCGTTCAGCAGAGATTTCCGGATCTGGAGTGATTATAATCAAGCCAAACGAGTCAATTAACTGGCAGTATAAAAGTCACGAGTAAGAAAAGAATACCAAGAAAAAACCAAGTACTGCAAAAAAACCGAGGACAGAATATATTTTAATCAGAGCATTGGGTTTTAAAGATGTCGACAACTTCAACAGAAAATAGTCTGCATATGCACCAACATCAAATATCATAAAAAGTAAAAAGAGATCAACTGGTATGTCCATGGTTTCTGGTGTGAAATTGAGAAAGAAAGTTGTCGGGTAACCCTAATCCAGATTGGTTAGAACAAAGTGATTGCGGCATACCAACTGAACTGCAAGGACTTCCTCAAGAGTAAGTATTCCATGTTGGGTGGTTTTTTTTTATTCTGAGAAGTGATTTTTCTTTGTTACCTTTCTTTGTGACTTCAGAACCTCAGATTCTGTTGAGAAATTGTTAGTCTCTGTGTTTATGTTCTTTTTGAGTTATTTCTCTCTTTATATGTAAGCAAGGCCACTCTTCTTCTACTTTCTTTCATCTATTTACTTAAGTTATTAGTGGGCCACATATTATAAGTGGCCCACTAGGAGTCATCATTTTAGTTACCTATTTCCCACGGGGAATCATTGGGTTTTTTTTTGAAAAAGAGGAATGAGTGGGTTTTGGCCCATATTATGTAGGCTAGTATTTAACCAGCCCGCATGTAATTCGAAATTAGGGTTGTTAAGAGTGTTGAAATCAAATTACTGATAATTACCATTAATTTTATAAATATCTACCCATATAAATTATTTATTTACATCTCTACCCTAATCTTCCAAATTGTCAAATAATATTCCCTGTCAGTAATGACCTTTCAGGCTAAGTCACCATTAAGCCTATACGGTACCCAAAGAGAGCTGTATAAATACCACTTACCTATTAATGAAGAGCATTTCTCCTCTTCTATACTCTGTCCAAAGGATCTCTCACTATCTCTCCACTTGACGATCTTTAGTCCAACATGGCATCACAGCCAAATAGCTGCGGAGAAAATGCATGTAAGCGCTTTCTTGGCTGTTTCTCTCTTGTCTTTTTCTTGCGATGAAAAGGGTAATGGCACCCCGAAATGGTGCCCCATTTCCTCGGGCAAAGCCAGAACCCAGGCGTCGTACCAGGCCCGCCGCACCGAAACCCCCGGATCCGTGGATAATGCATAGAGGCGAGGGAACACCCCGCACAGTCGGTTGTGTCCTCACCAGTCATCATACCAGAACCGGAAGGTCTCCCCGTCCACAAGCTAAGGGCAAAAGAACCTTTGCATCAGCGGGAAACTCAACCGCACGCTTAACATAAATGCGGAGTCGCCACCCCTTGGGGTCTGCCAAATCTCTCAATCCAGTGAGGATCTGTACCCGTCTCGTAGCACCACAGATACTAAGCTGCCCGAAGGTTGCATCATCCTACGCACTCACTTGGTCTAGAGGGCCATGTTGGTATGATGAAAGTAATGTATGCCTAGCCCGCCTTGAGACACAGGCCGGCACACGGTAGTCCACGCGACGAGTGTCGACCCCCGTGACTCCTCGGGCTGGGAACCTCGTCAAAAGAAGCTTTGCATGGTCTTCTCGAGACGTCTCCTGACGTTGGCCGACATCCAGAAGATTGACATGCAGTAGATGGGTATAGCGGCCAAGACTGCCTTCAACAGAACCAGGCAACCCTTGCATGACAAGAGGCATGCCCGTCAACCTCCAAGGCGCGTCTCTACCTTCTCGAACACTGGATGTCAATCCTGGAGCTGAAGCCGGCGGTCGAGAAGCGGCACCCCTAGGTACGGGATCGGTAGGACTCCAATGGGCGTCGCCAAGATTTGGGAGCAGCCACTCATCTCTTCCACAGGTAACCCGAACCTGACGAAGGTGGACTTGGCCCGGTTTAGTTGAAGACCAGAGAAATCCGAGAAGATGTCCATCATGGTCGAGAGTGCTTGCGCCGCAGTCATAGATCCCTGGATGAAGAATGTCGTATCATCTGCATATTGCAGCAAGGGTATGCCACCGAGGAGACTGGCCGATTGGAATCCGGTCAAGGCACCGCGCAAGCACACCTGCGATGTGCATGCTACCAATGCGTCTACTGCTAGGATGAAGAGTAAGGGGGCCAGGGGGCAGCCTTGCCGGATGCCTCGCTGAGGGTGAATCCATCCCCTTGCAGCCAACCATTCACCAAGACAACAAAGGTGGAGATCGTAATGCATTGTTTCACCCAATGCACCCACATCTCCAGAAATCCCCGGCATTGGAGGACGTTCCAAGGAAGCGCCAGTCAAGAGAGTCATAGGCTTTAGCGAAGTCCAGCTTCCACAAAAAACCGGTGGTGCCAACTCAATGCCATGCTGCTACAATCTCCTCCGCCAGCACGATACTGTTCGCTATTTGCCAGCCCAAATTAAAGGCAAACTGGAACGAGCTAATCAATGATAGAAGTACCCCCCGGAGCCGATTAGCCAACACAGTTGCGGAAATCAGGTACGAGGAGTTGGACAATGAAATCGGGCGAGAATCACCAATCTGCTCTGCCCCTTGAACCTTTGGCAGAAGCATGATGTATGCTTTGTTTAGCCTGTCTATCTGACATCAACCGGCCCTAAAGTCCTCCAGCGCTGTCATGACTTCATGTCTCACAACGTCTTAGCAGTTCTTGTATAAGAACATTGGGATACCGTCACGTCGGTGGGCGCCTTTGTTGTTTAGCCCTCACACTGTTGCTTTTACTTCATCATCTGAGAAAGGAAGGATCATTTGATGCTGCTGACACGGAGCTAAAGCGGAGGCACTTGTAGCCAGCCACCGCCACCGATTAGCCAGCCCCCGGCGGTAGAAAGCCCGGAAGTGCTCCGCCAAGGTCTAGCCGATTGCTGCCAAGTCATTGATCACTTGATCTCCAATCTGGAGGTGGCGGATGCTATTGAGACGGCATCGCCCATTCGCCATCTGATGGAAAAAACGGGTGTTGGTGTCTCCGGCTGACAACCAGAGTTGTCAAGAGCGTTGGCGCCAGTCTATCTCAATTCTAAGATCCACCTCCGCCACCTTGTCCCGGGACGTCTTTTTGCTCCTGGTCTCTTTTGCCGCGAGAGGTCTTCGATCTTCCATCGCATCGAGCGTCTAGACTCGTGCTAGGATGGTGTCCCGATTCTGAATCCGGGCTGTCCGTATTTGTTGTTAGAGATTGAAAAGATGGTGGCGGAAATCCGTCAGCTTGGTGATAAGCCGATTTGATTTTGAGCCAAAATTAAGGTGAGAGTTCCACCAATCGACTATGTCTCTTCGAAAACCTCCATCACGCGGCCACGACCAGTCCATTTTGAAGTAAGTGGGCCGGCCGAGGCCCACTTGTGTTAACCACAAGATGAGCGTGTGGTTAGATAGTATGCAAGGAAGGGATATCACCTAGGCGAGTGGGAAAAGAGCGAGCAGCTCAACAGAGCATAAAAATCAATCCAGCCGAGATTGGGAGGTCGGACCCCTCCATGTGAACCTCCGGTCCGAAGGCCCCACTCAGCGAGCCCCAGCTTGGCTAACACTTACTAGAATTGGGCCGATCCCGAGTCGCGCCCCCTTGCTCCGTTTGAGCAGTTGTCCGCCATTAGGGTCATGTTGTAATCGCCGCCGATGAGAAGGGGAGTATCCGGGAACACCCTACAAAGCTGGACGAGGTCCTCCCATAGTTCGCCTCGAAGAGATGGGGCTGAGGGACTATAAGCAGAGGCCATCACAATAGCAGCGCCGTCAATTCTGTTCACCAGCCGGGCTGCCACCACATGCCGACCCAGCCATGTCTCAGACCGGTCGAAAGTGGCCTCCTTGTTGATCAGGCCATTGGTTAGTATCCACTGGATTTACTTCAATCTAAGAGTTTTTGTCCTACAAACTCTCATCCTCAGACCATATGGCTAAGGAGGAGCATACTGAAAATGAAGAGATAGTGCAATCAACAGCAACCAATATTCACGTTGGCAGCAAGTGGTTCTCACAACTGCCAGCTAGGAAATGTTAGTGTGACGCATGCCAACTTGGAAAATTAAAGAGTAGGTCTTATCATCATATGGATAATAGATGTCAAATACCATTTCAGCTGATACATTGAGATATATGGGGACCTTCCCCATTAAAGGATGCTAACAGATTTTTATGGTTCTTGATATGTACTGATGATCATAGTAGATTTAGCTGGCTATGTCTACTAAAATAGAAATCAGATGTCACTAAAATTTTGAAAAATTTTAGCTACTAGCTTAAGAGACAATTCGGGGTAACAATCTTCAGTTCAACGAGGGTTTCTTCTGCTACTCTTTCTTCCTCCAACCCCAACAGGAACAGGAGGTGGGAACCGCCAGATGAAGGGCTGCTTATCAAATGATTGATAGTTCTTAATTCTTTTTAGGACAAAGCAGGTTCAACTACAGCATCAAGAGCAAGCACGGCTTGAGCTTAACTTTCTACAGCCCATGCAAAAAATTGCATCATGTGATAAGGAAATCAAAAGTCCTTGGGATGATGGCATTGCCATGCTGAAGGTCATATAGAAACTATCAAAATGGAATATAACTCATGGACCGAATGAGGTCAAGTCACGCAGAAAAACTAAAAGATAGCTATAAGGATAGACGTCACTTAAGTTTCCAAAAAATTTCTGAAACTGGGACATGATGTGCTAAAGGATCAGAGGTAATATGCATAGTTGAATTCCAACTAAAAGGCAGCGTAAAATGTTTCTTGACTAAATAATGTTATACCATATATTACAAATAAAAAAAGGGGGAGATCATAACTCCAATCAAAGAAAATATGAAGCCATAGAAATCTTCTGACAAAATTACAGATTCACATCTCTGAAAGTGGAGTGTGACAAATATTACAAAGAGAAGTCAATGGGTAGACAAGCATCACCACAAGAAAATCTGAGACTAAAGGGACCTTGGTATGAAAGCACAGGTACAGTACTCTGAAATTAATGAATTTCAACCAGACATTGCATTAAAATATGAGAGACATCAAATAATTTTTTAAACATAAAGAGATGACCTTCACATATTGCAATTGCAATATTTTAGCATTGGTATCCCAATGAAGATTTCTGACCTAAATGATGCCATACATGCATGGAAAAAGGTCAGCAGTATGGTCCCACTGTTTCTGTTACGTATCTGTTCCGAATGGGATTTACTTCAAGAGCAAGAAAGATTACAGGAATGTTAGCAATCCCTAAGGGATGCTAGAATCTGATAGTACTAGGTGGACTGCTCTACTGTTAGACTTCTGAAGTAGCCGAGCTCCTCCAAGGTGGATCCCATCTGAATGCAGCTCCTGATCTCCTGGTGGTTCCGCTCTCCAAGAATACCTATCTGAACACCCCCGCCCCTCTCCGGTCAACTCCCCCTCTTCCACTTATTTATATCCTCTGTATTCCTTCCTACGACTACCAGTCAAAGAACAGGTAGTTATGCTGACAGCTCAGCTGTAACTGTGAGGCTTACTCCTTTCTTATTTTTCTTCCTTCTTTCATATACTTTTATTGGGACTGTATCAGTTTCCTACATTAAAATGATCCGAGACATGGACAATAATAGTTTTTTAAGATTCTTTTAAGATTCAAACAAATAGTTGCCAGAGAATAACCAACCAAAGAGCATCTAATCCATACAGGACCTTACGATGTTGGATAAAAACCAGAAGATCAAATAATTGAAAGACATCTTTTGAGAAAAATCCATGCAAGTACATTCTGAGAAAGCTTACCTGTGGTGCAAAGACATATGCTAGCGTTCCAAAAACTGCTCCGCCAAGAACAAAGCCGGCAAGAAAGTCACCACTACCATTTCTAGAGCCCCCACTGCAAAAAATGCATAATTAAAAGAGAAACATGGTTTTAGAAAATAGTTCCACATAAATCATGACACCAAAATATTGGGTTACAGTCAACAGTCACGTGATAACTTTCAACTGCCTAATCTGCTCACTGGAGCGGAATATAATAGAGAAGTATCGGAGATTGAAGGGCACATTCTCGACAGTTAAGTAGAGGCTTCGAGCTGTATCTGGCGCAGGGAGCTTGGGGGTGCAAGTTGCTTGATCTGGTAACTGTCCGGTTGAAAAGGGATTAGATCGGTATTGACTACTTAAATGATCTTCTTTTGTGTGATTGATATATTCTGTTTTCCATCATTCTTAGGCTAGAACCTTTGATTCAAAAAATATAGGCTAGATACCATGGAATGTCAGGGATGAACTACACAAAAAATATTGAAGATGATGAGGTCAAGACACAGGTATTTCTATTTTATTTCTTATTTTCCTGAAGATGAAGTCAAATACATATGTTTTACTTGGTGGAGATTATTATTTTTTCCTCTTTCTGACTAAACACAAGATTTCCAACTTGAATGCAAAATCTCATATAGCATTCTTCACAAAAATCTTAACAAAAACTTCTTGCTCTTGCTCCCTCACCCATTGCTCACAATTCCTCTCACATCCCTTTTGCACTCGCTCACTGTCACATGCGAAATGTTTCTAGCTCCCTCACCCCTGTCCCTCTCTCTCCCTTTTTCATTTCCCCTCTCTCTCTCATTGTATCTATTTCTCCTTCCATTACATGTTATTCTCTTGATATCTCTCCTTCTCTGTCTCTCTCCTTATTATTTAAGAAATATGATGAACCATAGGAATCCAAGATCATAAAAGTGATAATGAAAAGATCTCTGATTGCTATATGTCAATAAGAAATCCATATAATTATGGTTAATAGGTAAAATTCAAGGACAGTAAGTAACCATCGTATTGAATGGAAAACCCTGAGGATCAGTTTGACAACTGCATACCTGTACTCACAACGAACAGTTAAATTTTGGCGCTGCTTTGACAGAATCGTTCGTCGTGCAGAAATCAAATTTAGTTGTCTGTTGTTCAATGACCGGAGGTTAGAGGAAGGCGAGAGACGGACTGATTCCACACAGGTAGCACCTGTTTGAAAGGAAGACATAGAGTAATTAAAAGATAATAATAAACACTTGAAAAACTTAATGCAGAGTTTGAAGAACTAAGAACAAATTCTTTTTCCCCAAAACATCAAAAGTCCTTTTTTGCCTTTCAACCAGAATTACAGATCATAAGAAGATCAGCAAGATGCATAAAAAAATGGAGACACAAGAATTCCAGGGTAGTTTATAATTATGGAAGCTGAAATATCAGCTAAAGTTAACAGCAATAATTTCCACAGAAATCAGATATCCAGAAAAAAAACACTGTTTTTTTAACAGTGAAAAAGAATCTATATTCGGGAAATTTATCAAAAGTGAACCATTGACATTTCCCAAAACCTATTGAAGAGTGAACAGAACTCAGAACAAATTATTTCTTCACAAAACATCAAAATCATTCTCCTCCATTTCATCGAACATTACAGAGACAATCCACAACAGCAAAAAAGAGTAAACAAAAATTTAAACAAATAATCCACAGAAATCTGATATCCAGAGAAGCGGGGTTTCAACACTGACAACGAATCTACATTCCATTAATCCATTAGAATAAAAGAAAAGACATTTAGTGAAACTTATTGAAGAGTACATAGAACTCAGAACAAATCATTTCCTACTTTCCTAAAGTATTACAGTGCAGAAAAACTTCAGAAAAATGTAGAAACAAATATGGAAACTTAAAAATTCCACTTGCGATTGTAATTATGGAAACTGATATCTCAGCTTAAGTCTGAAACAAAAGATTCCATAGAAATCAGATGTCCAGGTAAATCGAATTTCGATTGTGACACAGAATCGTCATTCAGTAAAATGATCAGAAGAAAATAAATCACAATTAGTGGAACTTACCAAAGAGCATATAGAGTTTAGAACAAATCATTGTTTAACGGAACATCAAATTCATTTCCCAACAAATAATATCAGAAAACGTGGAAACAAAAATAGAAACACGAAATTACTACTCTAGGTTTCAATTATGGAAGCTGAAATGAAATACTCCACATCAATCAGATATCCAGAGAAACCGTAATTGAAGAGATAATTAAGAAATAGAAAAACTCGCGATGACAGGGATTTATGCTTATTCGACATTAAATCGGCCAATTTAGGGTTTTCATCAACGAACGGCTGATACTGAAAAGAGCGCAAAAATATATCGAATAAAAAGATTTTTAGACAGAGAGTAGAGATGAAACGCTATTTTAAGAGATAACCGAGAAGTATAAAAACTGGCCAAACAAAGGATTTACGCTTACATGTCTTTAAAGCATCCGGTTTACGGTTTTCAGCAAAGAAAAGGTTATTAATAAAAAAGAGCGCAAATCTTTCACGAAGTAAACAGATTTTTTTAGACACATAATAAAGATAAAGCGCTATTTTAAGAGATACTAAAGAAAATCAACTCGCGAAGACAAGGATTTTATCCATATGCGACGTTAATCCTGCCCGTTTAGGGTTTTCAGCGGATAAATAGTACTAACGAAAAGTGTGCGAATCAAAACGGAGTTTTTAGACTAGGAATAAAGATCAACCGCGACTAGAGCCCTTTGAGATTCGAAATAGAGTAAGAATTAGCTTCTGAGAGACAATGAAAAGATTAGAATCGACCTGTGAAGGGAAGAATACCGGCCGAAGTCGACATTTCGATGAGCTCGAGGAAAGAAAGAGGCAATCCAAACGTCCGTTAGAGAAGGGTAGATTTTATTTATGGGAGTTTATTTTAGTCCACCTGTTTTCTTTCTTATGCAAACAAAACCTTTTTGGATGAGATATTTCCCTTTTACTTCATGGGTTGAACTTTTTGTAATCTCTCTCTAGGAGGAGATGGTACAAGGAAAAGCTGAACAATGGCCAAAGGTCTACTATTTTGTTTGATTTTTCATAGGACTCCATGACATAGGTAAGCCATATATCTCTTAAATTTAGGGATGGTGGATCATGATTGATTGAGAGAGATTAGGTCATGAAGAGAGGAGAAATAGTCGAAGTCGTCGTTTAGAAAAGCTTGAGGGATATGAGGGGCGAGAGACCTGGTTGATGGCGGCAATCTAAATGCCAATCATAAGAGGGAAGACTTGTATGCGATCACTTGACCTTCGGCATAGTCTCTTTTACTCCAAAGGTATGTCTTTTAAGCATATGCATGGGATTCAACTCGTGAATTCTCGCTAGCCTCTCTCTAGGGCTTGGAGAAATTATGACATAAACTAATCTATTGCCGAAGTTCAAGTGTTAAATAGATGTTATACGTTCATTTATATGGTTATTAACTAATGTTTATGGTCCCTTGGCCTAATAAGCTTCAAATAAACCTCCAAAGTTGACCTTTGTAGTCTTGTGAAAAATTGGCTCTTGGGCTCCGTCTTGGGCTATGTCAAGTATCCTTGTATTTAGATACGATGACCATGTCATCTCTAGTCGCCTTCTTCTGTCACTTCTTACACATCTGCTCTCATTGCACTGGGTAATGTTCCCATGTCCAGGATAGAATAGCTCCAACTCAAATAATAGAAGAATCATAGTCACCTTGAAAATAAAATTTAAAATTCGGAAAAGTAGACGAGCAGTGCAAAATTTCTTTTTTATTTCCCCAAAACTCTTTTATGATTCTTTAGTCTTTGTAATTTTCCTTAACGAATGCAATCAATAATGAATGCCATGATGGAGCTATAATTTTTTATCATGGACTATAGAACCATGCTAATAATCCATGCTAGCTTTCGTTTGATGGATAGTTGGAGGTGTTTCCCAATTTTTTATGGCTTTAATCTTCTCCTTGTTTCCATGAAATACGATAGTAATTTTCATACGGTGATGCTTTATCAAATTATGTATAGTTTAAGCAGATAAGACCAACCATTCATATAATCTTGCCTTTACTTGAATGCAATGTAATGTTTATCTCCTTTTGGAATGCTAATTTGATGGTATTGATGATGGATATAATGTGACCTATAAGCCAATCACACTTCCATGTATCTTGTTTTTGTTCATTAAAACAAAATTTATTTATTGTCATTCTTACGTGATGTTTGTAATGAAGTTCATGAGCATATATAAATATAATGACTAAGTAAATTGTTATGAGATCACAATAGAGTGATCACTAGTCTCTAAACATACGTTCTAAATATTATTATTCGTGGGATACTTAAGAAGGATATTAAATTATTTAAAAAGATTAGCACTATTTGGTCTGACTCATATGATAAGTATGGTTGATCTTATGGCCATTAGTGTGAAGATACTAAGGATAGATAGTGTATGCTCTTTAGAGAAAGAGTTCACTCGATAGATCTATATGAAAGGATTAATAGTATTATACTTAATTGTCAATTAGGTTGGTTTATGTCACGGTTGTGTATGCAGCCGTTTGACGTGAGACACTAAAGATATATTGTGAATGGATGACTATGTTTTGATTATGCCTTACGAATCCCTAAGTACATGATCTCTAAAATGTTACATATTGGATACGACATGAAGTCCTCAAAGATGATTGTCTGCCCTCAATATTTGAAGAGGTTGACACGAGGAATGAGATGCAATAAAAATCCTTGGCCAAAGTAGCGAAAATATAAGAGAAGGAGGTCTCGATGATTTCTTCCATGTATCAATAATAACTTGAGTGATTGATTAGGGTATGAAAATTGATCATACCCTAAGTCATTCATGAGTTTTGTATGGACAGAGGATTATATATGCATATTAACCAATGATGACAAGGTTTCATACATGAGTTCTTATATACTCTATATCTCCCAGAGTAAATGGTATAACTTGGCACCTAATGGGCTAGTAACTCAAGCTGTCGATTGGGTTAAATTTATTCTTTATCAATTAATCTTTTTATTGATATAGATAATTAGAAAAGGTTAACCAAAAAGTTGTTATTGGGTCTATTGAGTTATTAACTAGTGAGATATATGGACTTAGAGAGTTATATACACAAGGTCTATGTATGTCGGGAAAAATAGACATAATTATGAGGATTTTTATGAAAAATCTATATACCAAATGTCTATACATAAGGGGAGAATGACCACAATTCAAGATGCTCATACAAGTCTTGAGAGAATTCTCTCATTTCTTCTATTTCCCTATAGGTGAGTAACCTGGAAGAGGAGATCCAACCATCCCATGATCATGTGGATACTACTAGGGGCTAGACACTTGAATAGCTCCGAGAATTCCTTTCAAGTGAACCTTATAAGTAAGTTTTCTCATACACACTAGATGATATGATCATGTATTCTTTGTGTCTCGATGTTTTGAACATCCGATTCAATGTTTTCCCTATTTTTTTCAAAATTTTCAAAGGCTTATCAACATCAGAATCCAAAAATTATCTCTTCAAATTGATATGGAATACCTCAGTTACTTGCACAACATATCTAACATAAAATCTAGACATTGAATAAGAAATCTTGAATTAATTGTGATTTTGATAATTTGATTGTCAATGCACATCTTCAAGCTTCAATTCTTCTTCAGCACCAACAAAATTAGCAATTCACAAGGACTATTTTCTATTTTATGAGTTTTTTACCTAATAAGTCCTCATTTTCATCTTGTAAATGTGAGTCTCATTTGGATTGATTATATAGTAGGAAAGGTTTTGCAATCTCAAACCTAGTATAAGGGCCATGTGATATTGGATATCCCTCATCAGATTTGGTGTCTTGAATGTCTCTTGAATCCTTGGAAATTTAAAGACAAACTCTTAGACTTGGTCTGTAATTAGTGCACTATTAGTTGGATTCGATTCTACCTTCTAAGCCATGAAGATTGCACCTTCATTCTCATTTAGACTTGAAAAAATTCTTTTTCATTGAGTATTGTCACTTCCTTTTTCTCTTCCCTTAGAAGTGCATCATCTATTAGCAGCTTCACAATAAATTTTGAATGATTTTTAAAGAAGGTATAAATATTATTTTTACGCGAAGAATAGGTGCCATGATTAGGTTGCAATGGCTTCCCTAAGATACGTGGAAATATAGTCATGTCAATGATGTCACACAATACTTCATCAGAATACATCCCACCAATAGAAAACTTAACTACACCTCTCTTAGTTACCTCTAGTTTGCTTTGATCCTCTTGAGTCCAATCAACTTTGTATGGCTCTAGCTGTCATTTGGTTTTCAAACCTAAATTTTTTACCACACTAGTAGCAATCATCTCGTCAACAATTTCATCATTAATAATAAGGTGAGGTACTTTGTTGTTTACATTGAACTTGGTATGAAATACACTACACCTCTATGGCTCTTCTTCTTTTCTTCACACTAAAATTTCATCTTCCTCTTTGATGGTATTATAGAACCATGCACATTGTAGTCAGCAAAAACCTTTATCAAAGGATTTGAGATATTTTTATTTGGTTTGTATAAATTAGAAAAATCATTGTGAGTTCAACTTACAACCATATATCTTAAAATTTTCTATATTTGTATCTAATATGTTTTGTGGCTTCCACAGCATTATTCACGCTCTTTCCATACGTTTTTCAACTTGTGCGGTAACTAACACTAGATCATTTAAGTTAGAAAAGGATTGACTATATAACTTTCCTTAATAGCCTCTTGCAAAAAATTCTTTAACCATGAGATATTGTATGCCTTTGATTCATTCAAATCAAGATATGCTCAAAGGCAATAAAATTCATTTATGTAAACAAAAACATAATTACTCAATTTTTTGCAATTTTGATATTGATGTTATGTGATCTATTGGTAATCAAGTGGCAAAAATTGTTTCTCAAGGAATTTCTTCATCCTTTTCCACTTTCGAATTAGATCCTTTATTGATTGCAAATGCAACATTTGAAATTTCTCCCACCAAGCACATGCATTTCTCTAAGCTTTCTAGCAACATGCTTGGCTTGTTTTACTTTGCAATCTTTGCATGTTTAAAGAATCTCTCAACCTTAACTTGATAATCAAGAAAATCTTCTATATTTAATTGGTCATTGACGAGACGATTTCGTGCAGTCATGGAATACACACAAACTCGTGTCAAAAAAAGTTCCAAACTCACCCACTTAAAGTTATAATAATGAATTAAAGAGCATATTGGTAAATAAGGGTCAAATCCACGGAAAAATAAAGAATTTTTTAGGTGTCTTTGAAATTAGATTAAATAGGATAATGAATTGAAGAGAGAAATTAGGGGTTTTGGTATATTATAAAAGAAGACTCCAAGACGAATCCACAAAAATCAAAGAATTTGAATAAGTATTCGCCGAGAAATCAAGGAGTGAAATCAAGTAAGAAATTTCGTTCGTGAAGAGAGAGAAAATCTAAAATTATCTAAAATTTGATTAATCTACCATTCAACATTAAAATCTAGTGTCAAAAAAAGTTCCAAACTCACCCACTTAAAGTTATAATAATGAATTAAAGAGCATATTGGTAAATAAGGGTCAAATCCACGGAAAAATAAAGAATTTTTTAGGTGTCTTTGAAATTAGATTAAATAGGATAATGAATTGAAGAGAGAAATTAGGGGTTTTGGTATATTATAAAAGAAGACTCCAAGACGAATCCACAAAAAAATCAAAGAATTTGAATAAGTATTCGCCGAGAAATCAAGGAGTGAAATCAAGTAAGAAATTTCGTTCGTGAAGAGAGAGAAAATCTAAAATTATCTAAAATTTGATTAATCTACCATTCAACATTAAAATCTAGTGTCAAAAAAAGTTCCAAACTCACCCACTTAAAGTTATAATAATGAATTAAAGAGCATATTGGTAAATAAGGGTCAAATCCACGGAAAAATAAAGAATTTTTTAGGTGTCTTTGAAATTAGATTAAATAGGATAATGAATTGAAGAGAGAAATTAGGGGTTTTGGTATATTATAAAAGAAGACTCCAAGACGAATCCACAAAAAAATCAAAGAATTTGAATAAGTATTCGCCGAGAAATCAAGGAGTGAAATCAAGTAAGAAATTTCGTTCGTGAAGAGAGAGAAAATCTAAAATTATCTAAAATTTGATTAATCTACCATTCAACATTAAAATCTAGTGCTACAGGAAGAAAGCTAGGAGGAAAACACGTAATGTAACCCAAAGTTGCGCTCAAAATGATATGATTAATCGTCGGATCAAAGGATTTTCATTCTGCGATTTTGAAAACGAAGTTCGGCATTCAAGAGATGATTTCTTCTGATTCGCTCCACAAAATGTTGATTTCAAAGGCTCGCTGAGTGCAAAAATCAGTCTAGAAGAAGAAGAAATCAAGTGATTCTAGGACTAAGTTGTCTAAATAGTTTGAT
The DNA here is from genome assembly GCA_024174645.1 of Lemna minuta. Classification (NCBI taxonomy): domain Eukaryota; kingdom Viridiplantae; phylum Streptophyta; class Magnoliopsida; order Alismatales; family Araceae; genus Lemna; species Lemna minuta. The sequence continues at coordinate 2,525,613 of CM044119.1, read as the reverse complement.
TTGCTCGAAACATCTAAGAATAAAGTTTTTTGTTGAAGAACATGTTAATTTATAAAAGAATTTGGGCATGGCCGTTGGATGTGTCTCTTCATCTTCGATCAAGAGCTCATATTGAACGCTTGTTCGCGAATCGTCGTTATTAAATTACATTCATTTGATCGACAATGAAGCGCTCAAATTTTGCCATGTCGCATGTGAAGAAGAAGTGTCTCTTAAGGTCCACCGTTTGATCTTTATCGAGCGATCGAGGTGAGTCCACGTGTCCACAGGAGTCCGTCTGGTGCATTTAATCTCAACTGTTATAACTCCCTAGATGAGCGGCTGAGATTAAATCATCTTAAAATGAATCGTTGACTAATTAGATGCAACCATGTACCCCCCTCGGGTAAGTAAAATTTGATGATCACGATTAAATCGTGCGATCGTCCGCTCGAGACTGCACCACGTCACCTAAGAATAAAAACAAAGATAAATGGTCCCACATGAAAAAAAATTAGGTGATTTGACGAGTATATAAGATATCCGTGCATAATGGGTTAGCGAAAATCCGTAATGGATGCTTAACCCACTAACTACTCACGCTTGCGCACACGCCCACACACACGCACATGTGCACACGCTCAAATGCTCACACACGTCGCCACATGACGATGCTCTGCCATATCAGATGCCATGTCGACACGCAATATATAACCTTTTTTTATTTTTAAAAAATAAAAAATAAGTCTTAGTAAATTTAGAAAAATTATAGAAATATCCTAAAAAATGAGAAAATTTAACACTTTCAAAATACAACTCCAAATTAATCCAAATATTTTTTTTGATAAGAAATTAAATTATTTATCTTTCTAAAAAGTCAAAATATTTATATAACAAGAGAATAAATTTTTATTTAAAAAATATATTCATTCCTCTTAGAAAATAAAACTAGAAAAGTACATGAGTTTGTAAAGAAATATTTTCTCTTCTTATTTAATCATATAAACACAATTATGATCCCAAGTATAGATGAGAATAAAACTTGATTATTTGAAGTATGCATAATTATCCCTAAATGATATAATTTTATATCATTATCTAAAATTACTTGAAATGATGGATATGCACTCAAGATATGATAACATGCATATAAATGGAATATTGTATTCCTTAATTTGCATTAATAAATATAAAAATTCATGTATAAATTGCATGTTATGAATCATCAATTGAGGCAAGTTAATCTTAAAAAGTTCACTCCTACTATCATTATCGTGATTAATTGGACTAGTAGAAATAAAAATTTGAGGGATAGAATAACCTTGCTCTTTGACATCTTCACATATTTGATATTGGAACGTCGATCTTGCTTTGATACTACTTAACACAGTCATAGTATATGAATAATACATACAAATGAGTTGAATCCATAAGTCTTGCTATATTTGAAGAATCCACAAAACAAATATCTTCAACCCTTAAATCCACAAAGGGTTATACTTGAATCTGCAAGCATTAGAGTACTTTCAAACATGGAGAACACTTAGGAGAAAGAAAACAAAAGTCTCAAAAGGGAGTAATTTCAAATTGTGTCGTCAGGGGTGACGATGGGGGCCTTCTGTAGGTCTAAAAAGGTGAAGAGTTATGTAAAGGACAAAACCCTTTTAAAATACACCTCAAAGTATTGAAAATATAACTTTAACAATAGAAGATATAACTAACAGAAGAAAAAGAAGCTCTCGGGCTTTGTCAAGCCTCGACAAGGAAACATTATACAAATTTTTTCAATTATAAAATCTGTCAGAAATTGTTTGGCTCTTTAAATGATCTTTTGCCAATATTGTCAGCTCCTAGAGATTCTCCTCCGCCCTAATAAACTTTAAATATGCCTTTGAAGGGGGCCTTCGGAGTCTTATAAAAATGGGCTTTTGGGCCACATCACCTTACCTCATGCCTTGACCTAATTTTGTGCATGTTACCCTCATCCTTATGTCACATTTTCATTTTGCATGATGCCCTAGCTGCCTTCTCATCATGCACCATCATCTAATGGGGTGTGCTTCTTTGTTGCTACTTGTGTTTACATGCATTTGATACACCCAACTACATTTTTCTTGACTGATTTTAATTCTTGGTTCACATCATTTCAATGCATGTTATCATGGAATTTATGTATTTTGAGAAGATTATGACATATGATCTTCGTTTCTATTTTCAAATGATTTTATGTTTAATTTTTAGATTATGAGTTTTCTAGGTGATGCGAAGGGCTGGTATGTTTAATTTATAGATTTTATATAGAAACTTGTTTCATCAATTGAGTCGATTCGCGGTGTTATACGGCGGCGATCCGATCGCCTGCATCCACCACTTCAATCCGATCGCTGATCTGAAGAGCATTGTGAACGAACACTTTTGAACCTCCCTGCTCGAACCCTAACCATTCGCTAACCTTACGGCTGAGATTCTTACACGTGAGGAAACTAACGTATAAAACGAATATTTCTCTCTCCTCGATAGGTAGAGCTAGAAGTTGGGGCGGAGAGGGAAATGGCGAGCAGAGCTGCTCTGAGGAGACTTCCTCTCTACGGTTTCGCTTCTATCTCTGCGCGTTCCTCTTCTTTCTTGCCCGCTCTGAAGATTTCCGGATATGCCGGTCAACGCCGACAAGGTTGACTTATTGTTAATTTTCTTACTTCGCTTGAATCGTTTTTTTTACGTAGGAGAGTTGTCTGATGTGGAGAGATTTTAGGCATGCCTGAATTTCGTAGAATTTCGTGTTCAGATGGGAAATTACTTCTTATTTTGGGAATTGAGGGATAATTGTGTTGATGATTTAGATTTTGTTTTTCGGTGTCCAGGAATCATTGTAATGTTAGTCAATTAATTTGGGGGTGCGGAGGGTTTTCTTTCTTTCGTTCCCTTGTAACTCATAGATTTTCGTTCAACCTTTTTTTTTTTTTAACTCAACAGCGTAAAACCATTTTCTTATTCATTCTATCTTCCTAAAGCCATCGTCACATATATATGAATTGTTATGAACTGTCGTTCTGGTTGAACTATCTTTATTAAGTAAAACCTTTACAATTTGGGAATCATAAAACCGGTAGGTACTTCGAATTTCAGTTTAATGCACTGAACTGAAACTGAAGCCTTAGGTATTTTCAAATTCGCAAATACTGAAGTGTCAGAATTGGTTGAATTGTCTTCAGCATTGTGGTTAAGCCCAGGCTGAAGCTTAATTCGCCGATGCACAATTAAGACATAGTGCTCTGTGGCCTTCAGATGACAGATATATCTTTAGTTAGAGCATTTATTATTTTTCTCTTTATCTTGCTGGCTCAGTCTCTCTCTTACTGTGCCTCCATCTTTCTAGAACTTTGCAATAAGCCCTTCACTATACCCAATTAAAATGTTATTATGTTATGTTCTTCACCTCTTCATTGTCTTCTTCCTCTTCTTCCCAATCAATCTCTATTCTCCTCCAGAGCTTCTGCAATGCCCTACCCACATCTTTCTCCTCTTCCTGTTCTTCAGGTAGAAGACCTAAAAAGAAGATATACCACAGAGAGCCAGACCTCGACAAAGTCATGGACTTGCAGAAAAAGCCAGCCCTGATTCTTCGCCTCAGAGATCTCATTGTCAGTTGCCATGGAAAACCTCTCCTCCTCCGCGACCTCGAGAAAGAGGTGGGTTTCGTGCAAAAGTGGGACTTCATGTCCTTAATCCAGAAACAACCCAGCATCTTCAAGGTTGCTGGAGGAACTGGTGGTGCTCCTATTTCTGTACAGCTTACCTCTGCCGCAAAAACGATATCTGCTGGTGAAGCTCACGCCAGAGAATCAATGGAACCCATCCTTGTGAAATCCCTGAAGAAGCTCCTGATGATGTCCTTGGATTGTCAGGTACCGATGTCCAAGATTGAGCTCATACAGCCAGAACTCGGCCTTCCGGAAAACTTCAAGAAGATCCTTATTCCAAAACATCCATCCTCCTTCTCGATCAGAGAAATCAATGGAGTGGAGTATCTTTGCCTTGAGAGCTGGGATTCTTCCTCTGCCACAACAGTTCGTGAGGAGACGATTAAAAATAGCAGTTGCCAGGGTCCTTTCTCCTTTGCTCAAAGTTTTCCGGCAGGGTTCCGGCCAAACAGGAGTTACCTCGAGGAGATGGAGAAATGGCAGAAGATGGCATTCCCATCACCATATCTCAGCGCTAGGAGCTTCTCTCCTGTGACACCTGCGGCAAGAAAAAGAGCAGTGGCTGTCCTTCACGAGCTTTTAAGCTTGACAATGGAGAAGCGGATGAGCTCTGGCAAGCTGGATGCTTTCCATGATGAGTATCAACTCCCTTGCAAGCTTTTGCTATGCTTGGTGAAGAACCACGGGATATTCTACATAACTAACAAAGGGGCATGGAGCACGGTTTTTCTCAAGGAAGGTTACATTGGTCGCCACTTGAAGGAGAAATGCCCTCTCTTGAGGTTCTATGATAGGTTTCTTGCATTGAGTGGAAGGTCTAACTATTCTCCTGAATCGCCTCAAATCACTCCTTCATTACCCTATTCCTTTCCAAATCTGTGAAACCCTGAAAGTTTTGTGCTTCCTGGACTCTTAGCATGCACAAAAAGGGTTACTCTAGATTTGTGCATCGAGCTCTCCCTCAGAGCATATTTTCTCAGAAGATTGAGGATTGTCACTCTCAAAAGGGGAAGGTTAGCTCCTGAAAACTGTATCAACACCCATTACCTTGAAATGTCGGGTGTGGTGAGGATAATACAAGTTCTGAAGTTGAGGAGTTCGAACGATTCGAATAGTAAGACTTTTCAATTTTTGATGGTTTGAAATGATGAATTCTTTGTTATTATTAAACTTTAAAAGTAAGACAGTTGCAATTCTCTAGATGTAAGCTTGGGACATGGCCCCATTTTTGACATATAAGAGGACCTAGAAAAGAGGGATTGGGGAAACTTGAGTCTTGAGGAGAGCCTGGGAAAGTCTCTGAAAGTTCCTGAATCTTGAGTTCTTGTATCCTAGAAGTTCCGTGAATAGAAGGATATTTCCATTCCATTTTATTCAGGAAGTTCTTCTTGGAAAGAGCGTTATACTTATAATGATTTTCTTTTTTATGCAACTATTGTAGTGACATAACCATGGTATCACTCTGCATTCGATACAGATCTCCAGTTAGTCAACCACCCAATGTTCATGACTACTGTTAGAGGTTAAGATTGAATCAAATTTTAGGTATAGGATTAGGGTTTTGCCAGTCCTACAATTACTCTGGAGATCAGCACTACCACAGTTAAAATTACAATATTCCTGGGTTCTGCTGTGGTTTTCCTGTATTAATTTCCCTTTTTATCTATTTTGTACTCTCCAATTCTAGATCCATGGAACTGTTTATTCTGTAAGAATGCACCCTTAAATCTATAGATACACGAAATTGATACATCTCAATGTATCCTTGCATGCAATTCTCAAAATGAAACTTCAATAAAACCCAAATAAATTATTGTTCCCAAGGGTTGCAGGAAGGAGATAATTGAGAGAAAGTGATTACTGAGAGAATAAAGAGAGAGTAGTTGGCAATACTTGACTAGCCTGATCCACAGCAGATGAGTGTGCACCTAAACAGAGGATTTGAAAAAGATAAGGTAAGATGATATAGAGATTAAGGGATAAGGAAGATTGGGTTAAGGGTAGGCTCACAATGATCGCTGGTTCATTTGATGATCTTCTTATTGTTTATAGCTTCCATTTTGGCCGAGTTCAGTGTTGGGCCATTGATGGGCCCTTCTGCCCACTTCCACTTTTGACACTCTGTAGACTCACTAGGGGCCCACGTTAGAAATCCAAGTCTTCATTTGGTCGATAAAGTAGTTTGAATTCTTTTGATTGGTGAAATCACAGTAGTTTTTATGATAATTATCTTTATTGATTTGCCATTTCATACTTCATCAGCTTTGAAACTCCGGATACATGGAATGAGCACAGAGTCCCAATCTGTAACCACTGTCCAACAAATGAAAGAGAACTCTCCAGCAGAGACGTGGAAAATTAAAATGCTTTATGATGGGGACTGTCCTCTCTGCATGCGTGAGGTCAATACTTGTCTCAATTTCCTTAAAAATTTAAGTTGATCTGTAATTGTTTCTAGCACTGTGTTTTATTCTTATATTCGCAACATTATATTCTAGAAATATTTCCATTTGCCTTATATACTAGCTTGGATAAATCTTTTAGTCCCCCCTTTTTCGCAAAAGATTTGTGATGTTAACTTTGAATTTTCTTATTTATATTTAATTAGAAAATTATTGAAAGATAAATGTAGATAGAATGCAAATATCTTCAATGCCAAATTTTTTAGGTAGATAGACGTTTTTTTAGGTGCCAAATTTTTGAAGAGGTCATAATGATTTTAGAGAGAAATTAGTGGAAGATCTTGAAGGATTTTCCATCACTTTTGATTGTTATGTTTGTGGTAAGTAGGGTTAGGAGTTATAATCTTGAGTGTCTATGTTCGGCTGAATTAGAGGGTGATACGGTGATAACTTAATATTCAATGAAACAGTTAATATATATTTAAAACCCAATCCACAGAACACCCCAAAATCACCGTATCTGCCCAAAATCAGACAATCTATGCCCTGCTGTCTCTGACATGGACCAGGTAAAATTGAATTTGCCATGAAGATGCCAAGTACCAATGGCTAGACGGTAAGACCCCCACTTTTGATTCTACACAGCAAAATAAAATACTAGGTTTTGTTGGGTCTTAATCTCTATCAAGTCTACATAAATATGTATTATTGTGGATAAGCGATGGTTTAATCCCCATTGAATGATTCAATTATGTTTAATTAAGGGGATTAAGACATTTATTCTTAAGTGTGGGGTTAATTGTGTGTAGAGGCAGTTAATTCTTTATTTGTCAATGATGGGCTGACTGATCAAAGAATATAGAGGCTTTAGCTATCCTCTATCCCTATTTATAAGGAGGCCACGGTCCACTTGAGTAACCTATGGTCAACCCTCCTAGTAGATTCCCATTTCTCTTGGAGCTGCAGTGGTTGGCTTGGGGATATTCAAGTTACCTTTCTCCACTAAAGAAACCAAGATGATGAAGAATAAGCTAATGGAGTCAAGTGTGATTTAAATGATTTTTCCTGTTCTGAATTATCCCAAAAAATCTAGATGCAAAGCTTAGTGTTCGAACAGGTTTCCCCTCTGATAGAACTCTCTGGCTTCCTATCAGTTTCCCACTGATTTCCCTCTTGTAACTCCAATTGAAATGTAGTCCAACAATCAAGTTACATAGTTATTCCACTGATAAGCTGTGAGAAGAGTCTAAAAGAGAACTATATGATGTGAATAAGGTGAGAGGTTGAGGAAGAGGAGAAAGGAAGTGCTGTGGAGCTTCTGGAGAAGAGAGAGAGAGAGAGAGAGAGAGAGATACAGGGAGTAAAAGAGAGGGAAGGACTGAATTAGGGCTCTCCTTGTTGCTTGTCTCCTGCTGGCAATGGTAGCATTGCCTTGCCGCCATGGTGGCCATCTCACTATTTCTTTCTCTCTGCCTCTATCTTCTCTCTCCCTTTCTTTCGACTTGATTCATCCCTCAATTTCTTACCTCATCTCTATTTCTTGCTCCATCTCCTTTTTCTATCCCTTCTGGTTTTCTCTTTCTTTCTCTTGTCATGAACACAACGGTTAGGTGTTTGAATTTCCATCAAATGTTTGTAGCAAATTATACGATTTTCACAGACTAAATGCAGAAATGTTTCTAAATCTCTATTTTTTACGCACGTATTTGTGAAATGTTTTCTCATGATTATTGTACTCACAGGTAGAAATGCTTAGAGAGAGAAACAAGCGTTATGGGTTCATCAAGTTCGTAGACATAAGCTCAGAAGAATATTCTCCAGAAGACAATCAAGGACTTGACTATGGAACAGTAATTCATCTCATGCTCCTATATTTTCTTTTTCTTTGGATTGATACATTCCTAAAAATTGATAGCAAAAAAATAAGAGTAAAAACCAATTTATGTATTTCATAAAAATAGGAGGTATTTTTTATGTTACTAAAAGTTAAGCAAATTCATGATTGAAAAGCAGGTTTCTATTTATCGAATAAGTAAGAGCAACAAACTCATTGGTTTTCTTCCTTGACTCTTTTTTTTTTTGAAATACTCCCTAGACTCTTTAACAAAACTTTTATGGTCTCTGTAGGTAATGGGAAGAATCCATGCCATACAATCTGACGGAACAGTGTTTACAGATGTTGATGTAAGTGCGATTAGGCATCTATATGTTTTCAGATCTTGATTTATTCATAATTTCACTGAAATTGCAGCATATACCTTTTTGTTTGTGAGGAATTAAGATGGATTAATCGATGCTTGTTTATAATGAAGACTAATAATTCTCTCTTCATTTGTTAAAAACATGAATGAGTGAGATCTGACGAGTATGGTAAGATGCCAGATCTTACCTATATCCTGGATATAGAGGTTACAATGAATCATGGACTTATTTACTCAAAGAAATTTAGGAGGAAATTTAAGGGATGGCAATGGGTCAGAAAGCCTTTTCAAGAATCAGGAAAATAATTCAAGTGTCTTTTTGGGTACTCCCCTCAGCTGACTGTTCATTTCTTGAAAACGGTAATCTTTTCAGTACAGATCTCTCTTCCACTCGATTTTGAACAGAGAATATAAGAGAACTGATAATCACCTCTTGAATGAGATCTGAGTGTAATATTTTGCAGAATTCGTCTCCAAGATGCTCGACTGCCAGAACCCCCTCTCTTGAATGGACTTTCCTTATTTATTGGCTTCATACAGACTATTAGGGGTATATTACCAGAATACCCTTGATAGCTGGCCTTTATTGACGGTTTATATCAGTCATAAGCAAATTTGGGGTTGTATCAATTTCCTGTTGACATCCTTCTTTTATTCATAGTCCAGTGGTTATAGCATTAACTGCTTATTAGCTGGCAGTGGTGACACTTCTGTTGTCTTGCTCTCCTTAGGTTGGGCAGGATGAGGAATCTGGAAGGATCCCTCGGTTCTTGAATGAAAAGCACTTGTTGAATTGCCAGTAGAAGAAATTACAATGAGGAGAATAAAGAAAAGAAGAAAGAAACAAAGGACTGTCAGAGTAACAGCTCTCATGAACAGGGTAGTTTGAGTCCTTGCGTAAGCTCTCCCCAGTCAAGATTCTGTTCTTGCCATCTCCTTATTTATAGAATGGTGCCAACTCTCTCTTGTCCTTAACTACCTGAGCTTTCCCTCCCAAACTCAGAGGTAATTGGATGTTTTCCCTTCTTCCTTCTTTTTATACATAAGTAGAGGTCTCTCTCCATTATCTACTGCCAAAGAATCCAGCTTGTCCTCAAGATGGAGATCAGGAAATCTCTCCATATGATTTGGGCAGATTCCAATGTTGCCTCAAAGTCTGGCAACCCATGCTATGGAACCCAAACCTTAGTTTCCTTGCCAGAATCTCAGATTTTCGGCCCATTCAGAGGTTCAATGACCCATTCAAGTTCTTCATTAATATTTGGAGGCATTGATTGCAGTTAACCAGTAGCTCCAAGGTCCTTTAGAAGCTTGGAAACATGAAAAACAGGATGAACCTTACAGTTATTGTGCAGATTTATCCGGTTAACCACTTCACCAATGTGTGCTAATACCTTGAAGGGTCCCAAACATTTTGGCGCCAGTTTCTGGTCTGATTTACGTGCCAATGATTTCATGTGGTAAGGTCTGATCTTCAAGTAGACCATTTCCATTGAATTCAAAACAGATATCATGCCTTCCTTTATCCTTTGAAGCTTTTGTAGCCAATTGGGCTCAAATGCTCCTTAATTAGAGCTAAGGTGTTGTCTTGTTCTAGAAAATATAGGTCCACATCTTCAAGCAGTGATTTAGGAGCTCCATATTTAATGATGGTTGGAGAGTCTCTGCCATATATCATCTTGAATGGAGAGGTCTTGATGCTAATGTGATTGGCTTTATAACTGAACTGTGCCCACATAAGCCATTTATTCCAAGGGTTTGGGTTATCAAAAGCAAAACACCTCAAGTAATTTCTCAGGTGTTTGTTGACGACTTCTGTTTGACCGTCAGATTCAGGATGGTATAAGGTACTCAAGCTGAATTTAGTGCCTTGTAACTTATGTAATTCTCGCCAAAAGGTTCGATTGAAAAATTCGTCCATGATCAGAAACTAAGGATCTAGGAGGCCCATGAAGGCAGATGACCTCTTTAGTAAAGACCCTGGCTAAATCCCTAGCATTAAAGGGTTGTTTCAGAGGTATAAAGTGATTATACTTGGACAGCAAATCAACAATCAGCCATATACTATCATACCTCCCCAATTACAGGAGTGCCTCAATGAAATGCATGGATATGTCCTCCCATATCCTCTGCAGAATTGGAAGGGTTTGTGATATAGGTCGAAAGGGACTAGTCACCATATAGTGGTCAAATTTTCTTTGAAAAATTTCTCCTCTGTATCTTTCCATACGGTATTAAAAGCAAACAACATTAAAAAAAGTTTGTGTTTGAGATAATAATAGTAGTTTCATGATAAAAATTGTTTCAGGCTTTTAGAAGACTATATGAGGAAATTGGCTTGGGATGGTTATATGCTGCCACTAAATATGAACCCGTAAGTTTCTCACCTGGAAACAATTATCTCTTCCTTTTTTCTAGTAAATTAGTCTCAGTCTAAACATATTTTAAGAACGAAAATTTTTTTTTGGCTCGAGCAAATTAGTTTCTGTCAAATATGGTAAAATGGATTCTCTCTCAAGCTTTCTCTTGCCCTCAAGATCTTGTGCATGCTCTTTCTCTCACCCTCATCTTTCAATGTTGCCACAATCTCTTTAATGTGTGTGTGCTCTATTCCCTCTCTCTTGCTCAAGCTCTCTCTCTCTCTCTCTTTGTGTGTGTGTGTATATATATATACACAGAAACTTGTCTTGGTTGAGTAAATTAGGCTCTCTCTTGGCCTCAAGAGCTTGCGCTCTTTTTCTCACCCTCACCTTTCTCTCTCTTGCCACTATCTCTCTAATGTGTGTGCTCTCTTCCCCATCCATTTCTCAAGCTCTCCTCTCTTTCTCGTTATATATATTTATTTATAATCACAGAAACTTTTCTTGGTTGAGAAAAAATGGATTCTCTCTCAGGCTCTCTTTTGGCCTCAAGATCTGGCGCATGCTATTTCTCTCACCCTCATCTTTCTCTCTTGTCACAATGTCTCTAATGTGTGTGCTCTCTTCCCCCTGTAACTTCTCAAGCTCTCTCTCTCTCTCTCTCTATATATATATATATATATGTATTTACACACACAAACTTAAGCATTGTTAGATTCTCTCTCTCTCTCTTGCTCCCAGTGTCCCAATATAGCTTAGCCGTCTGTTGTTTACACATCAACTCACTTGAGGACAGATGGCTCTTTTTTGTGCCCTCTCTTGCTCTCCCATTTCTCCCGCAATTTTTCTCTCTTGGCATGCAGATTTCTGGAAAATAGCCTCTTCTATCTCTTTCTCTATTTCTGTGTAACATTTGTTCTCAGGTGCGCACAATGGCCAATGCTGTGTATGGCTTCTGGGCCAAATATCGTCTACAGCTCACTGGTAATCCCCCGAACCTGCACGTTTATCTTTATTGTACTTTTTTTCTATTGCTTAAATTTTTACTTTACTCAAGAAAACAAGTTTTTTTAGCTTTTTATCCTTTGGAAATTTTACGTCTGTAGTCTTATATTACATCTGTATTTTTCTTCAGGGCGCCCCCCATTGGAGGAGGTCATATTATCTAGAAAAGGAAGCAAGGTACACTTTTTTGTCTTTAATCAGAGAGACATGGATATAGATTGATAGATAGATGGATGAAAGGATGGGAAATGGGCGGGCATTCAAGAAACACGCCCAGGGAAAAGAGAGTGAGATAGGTATATATATAGAGAGAGAGGGGTATGGAGAAGAGATGGGGGAGGAGAGAGGGAGGGGAGAGATAGATAGATAGAGACAGATGTGGGAGATGAGGCAATATTGGTTTTTAATGTCTACATCTTGGCAATAGATTTTGTAGATAGTGATGTGATACCTGGCATCCACCGTTCAATTTCAGGGGTTGACATGCGCTGACAATCGAGATGAGTCCTGCAAGATTTGATCATGTTTTTTCCTTTCATTATCTGTATTTATTTGTATATTTTTAATGTGCAAAATAATAAAACAGTATTTTCATGAGTATCATCGAAATTTTAAGAGCACTCTTTTAATCATACGGTATTTTAATAAATCTAAATTACCTCATCCACATTTCTTCTGAGGGGGTAGATAGAGAAGTAGTTTCTATCATCTACCATCTGCCATCCGTCGTCGACCGGCCGCCGTCCTCCGTCGACTGACCGCCGTCCGCCGTCGACCGGCCGCCATCCGCCGTCGACCGGCCGTAGAGAAATGAAATTAAGAAAAAGGAAAAGATATTGGTCAAGATTTGAGTTGTAAGGAATTGGGAATAGAAGAGAGAGAGTATGAGAGAGAAAGAGGGATCAATGGAGTGGTATGCTTGTATCTAGGGAGAGGGGAATGGAGAAAGGGAGAGGTTTTATCTCTCCTTGACTATGCAGTTAGTTCCATCAAAGTTAGCTATCTACCCTAGAGTTTTTTAGTTCAAAAATCAATTTCAATTTTCTTTTCCATGACTTTATGGGATGTGAGTGGAATTTTTGAGTTTCTGTAATTCTCTAAAAATAAATAGGAGAGATCAACAAGAAAATTTAGGGATCAAGGAAAGATTGTTTAGAGAAGCATATGTGCATGAAAATAAACATGTATAAAGAATTAGATGAATATTTGGGGCATGAGGAGACAGGGAGATAGGATAGGGAGGCATGTATATAAACACATAAGGAGAGGATAGATGCATAAATGTGCAAAATTTCCGGGGATCGAAGATCAGAGAGATAGTTTGTGCAAAATTTCAGAAAAAGATATGGATTTAGAAGATGTGAACTATGAGAGAGACATGCATGCATATACATATATGTGGAATTACAGAAATACTGAGGGATTGAGGAAAAAGGGAGTGAGGTATACTGAATTTTACAAATAATGTATATATGTTAATGCATAGAGAATGATAGCGAAAGGAATGTTCAAGGATTGAGGAGAAAGGGTTAGAGAAATAGACACAAAAATATATTACACGAATAGAAAATTAAATAATTATTCAGGGACAAGGAAGCAGAGAAAAAGAGAGGGATATGAGCAGTATACATGTAAATATTTATGTAGATAATTACATGAATATTAGGGATCAAGAGGATTATATATATAAATATATATATGCACACATCTTTATGACGATTACATGAATATATTTAAATGTAAATATGAATTTCATGAAGAAAGCAATGGATATCCCACTTGAAGAGCTCAATAAATGCAAGCATCCGAAGAGACCGGAGCTGCCTTGGAAATTTACTACTATGAAATTGATGAGCCCTTTGACAAGCGTGCCATGAAAATGATGATGATTTGTCTGTGTGTGTTTCATATAACCATCTAGTTCTTGAAGTACACATCAATTGATGTGCATATTAGAAGCTCAAATTCTATTTTTATTGAGGATATACACATTATCTCACATCATGATAGCAACAGCTCTATTCATGCTAAAACAACATATCACATCCTTTTCATCATATGCTAAGTTACAAGATACATCTACTTGTATACTTACTTGTATATGTATGTATGCATGTATGCATGTATGTATCTATGTATATATGTATTTGTGTATATATACACATATGTATTGCATGTGTGTAACTATATGTGTATGTATATATATATATGTGTGTCAAGGATATGATATTCACTATAGACAAACCTGATTATCAACAAATATTATGTTTTATATATTCTATGTGACCCATTATCTAAATCTATAACTATAATGTTGTGAATATATAATTTTATAGAAAAATCTTCTATGAAACCCAATGGTACGTGCACATTGAAATTATATGAACATGTGTAACTCGTTAGGAGAGGAAGATGTAACTATGAAAATATTGAAGTATCATAGATTTATTTAAGGCCCTATCTATGAATATTTTCCACGGGAAATTTAATGATTGTCTTAAATCAATGTGCATTGAAAATTACACCTTATATAAAGAAAAAAGAACTCATAAAGAAAACTTGACATCTTCATGTGAGGAAAACTCAAGATTTTTAATCCACACAACATACAAAAACACATGCAAGTATCCTTGTAAGACATTCACAATATCATCAAAACCCAAACTATCCATGCATTTAAACCCAAATAAAATTCTCATCTTCAACAAATGTGCAACCCTAGCAAGAGTTCAAGCACAAGCACTAGACTTCGACTTACTATTTTAGTTTCATAAAACAGGAAGCCACTTTCAAAAAAATCATAAATACTAGGCTTCAAGGTAGAGAAGCAAAGGTGTAGGACACTATTTATTGAGCTGAAGGAATCTCCAAAGTTTCAACTAGAATGTTTCTCAAGTTCTTCTTCTTCTAAAGGGTGATCGCATGTCGTTAGGCGAAGGTGAAAACCCTAATAACATGGTGCTCAAGATTTGATAAAACTTTGAGAAAAACCAAGAACAAAACTCTTTCTACCTCACCTCAAAGATGACCTAAATCAAATAATAGGATAATATGAAACTCTTTCTACACTTATGTGAGTACTTGATTTTTTTAAAAAAATAATCTTCACTTTTTTCCCTCTCTCTAAATTCCACAAGAAATCCCATAGAACTCTTTACAAATAGGAAGAAAAAAACCAGCTTTAAGGTAGAATTCAGCCCTTAATTAAAGAAGTACAAGGCCAAATAAAACCTCACTTTGTCTACTCACTATCTTCAATCCAATCACCATAGATCTTGCTGATCTTTTCCGGACCTTTCCATCGGTCTAGGGACCGTTGTCCTCCTTTATGTCTTTCGGACATCTTCCTGTGGTAGATCTCTGTGACCCCAGACGAAGGCGCCGCCGTGGGCTGCTCCATCGGAGCTTTCATGTCTGCAGTTGTCGCTGCCGGCATTGCCACTGCAGAGCACTCCTGCTGCTCCACCTCAACTAAACCACCTCCATACTTGTGTAGCTCTGGTTAATAGATGATGTTAAGAGGACAGCTGATATCGTGATGTAAGCATATAGTATGAATTTTGATAGGGTTTACGGGTCTTGAGGAGAAAGAAAATTTTCAAGATTTATGGAGAATTGCTGGATTTTGGAGAGTGACATTGGAGATCAAGGGGAGGATTAAGGTTCCCTGATTTGATGATGTCAGGAGGCTAATGGAACTATGATGGGGATGAGAATGTGTCAGAAGATTATCAAAATAGCCTTGATGATGACCATGACAGCAAAGATGAAAACGATGATAGTGCTGACGATGATGATGAGAGCAATAGGGAAGACGATGAAAGAGATCTGGTGGATGACTAGGGTTTTATGATTTTAGTTATCTAGAAAATGATGATTATGATGATGATTGGCTATGTTTTCATGACTAGGTGATGCGAGGCAGGAGAATTATGACAATATCAATCATGAGAAATTGATGTCTAGGATAGTTATGATTTCTTAGCTTGGGATGATCTCAAGAACAAGATGCCTCAGTGAACCCTAAATGAAGATACCTAACGTACCTGATGCTCCATGAGCGAAATGACACTTGCTTCCAAAAGGGCAGTACCCAGTGATCTCCCACTTGTTACAGATCCTAGTCTTCCAGTTACTCGGTTTCTGAGCCCCTCCACCTCCACTCCCCACAGTAATGGCCACACTTTCCCTTTCCTTGGACTGTTCATCATGGATAAACGTGCATGAATCTCCATAGCTACATCCTTCCCCCGAGTAAAACTTCTTGCATCGTCTCCCTTTGTAGGATCTCTCTTGATCTCCTCCCATGGGGGAGAAGGGCGAAATGGGTATCGTGTGCTCTTCCGGAGGTCTTCTCAGCTCTTCAATTCCGTGGGCAAAGCTGCAATTTGAGAAATTGCAGGCCCCTGAGCGAAATCTGCCGCAGAGCCTCGTCTTGAAGAAGATCTTCCCGGAGGACCTAGGTCTGGAGGAAATGGACGGCGGAGATTCTTCCGGGGATCCTCGGGGTCTCTTGATTGAAGGGGGATCTTCTGGGTTCCATTCAGGGTTGACGGCGATCGTGATCGCGTCCTCTGCGCGGTAATCTGACCTCGACATTTGATCTCAGAGAATATCGAATTTGATTGTAGAGAGAGAAAAGATGTACAGAGAAGAGCTTGATAGAAAAATAGAGAGAGAGAGAGAGATCTACAGAGAAAGAGAGAGAGAGAAACAGATATAATGGGAGAGAGAGTGAGAAACAGATAAGGGAAGAGATCGAGAGATAAAGAGAGATGAATAGATAGACACCGATAGAAACAGATGGAGATAAAGAGATAAGGTGAGATGGATAGATTGACTGAGAGAGAGATTAATAGGTAGAGAGTTTTTTTTTTCCTAAATTACCAGATCCGAAATTCCGAATGCCAATCGTCGATCTAGAAAACTTCCGGGGGAATAATTCCCTTAACCAAGACGTCCGAAATTCCGAAAGCTTATCTGTGATCCAGCGATTTTCCGAGAGAGAATTCCTTAAACCGAGAGATCTGAAATTTCTGCTGCTGCACCGATAAGCTCAGAGTTGATCCGGTGTAATTCGCTGAAATCTGTCGCGCTGATGAGATCTACGTTCGGTCTCTCTCTTCTCGTCCACCTGAGAGGTCCTCTTGCAGGGATCGAAGAGCAGATTTCGCTCCTCCGCGGTGCTCTTCGTCATCTGCACGCTGCAGAGGGGAGAGAGAGAGTGACCGTGCACCGATAACTCTACAAGCAGAAATGCATCATGTGAGTATGTGATTAAGAGAGAGAGAGAGAGGGAGACTGAGGGAAGACAAAGAGAGAGAGAAAGACCGTGTACCAATAACTCTACAAACATAAATTCTGCAGTCAGCATGAATGTGATTATGAGAGAGAGATAGACGGGGAGAGAGAGAGAGAGAGAGAGAGAGAGTGAGAGAGAGAGATTTTTCTAAGCCGAAGAAAATTTGCACCCGTTGGCCTTCGCCGCGAGATGGATAAGTTACAGAGAGAGAGGAAGCTTTTTCATCGAGGCATGCTACTGTATTCGCGGAATAGAGAGAGAGAGAGAAAGAGAGAGAGAGA
Source organism: Lemna minuta (assembly GCA_024174645.1). NCBI lineage: Eukaryota > Viridiplantae > Streptophyta > Magnoliopsida > Alismatales > Araceae > Lemna > Lemna minuta. The sequence goes on along the minus strand of CM044119.1, from coordinate 2,508,382 downwards.
GAGAGAGAGAGAGAGAGAAGAGAGAGAAGAGAGAAGAGAGAGAGAGGAAGGAAGAGATAGCGAGGATATTCCCCTGTTCCCGGCCTACGTGGTGCAAAAAAGAGGGGTGCTGATATCACTAATATCACGTGCGGACAGGTTTGGTCGGTCACGAACGTCCTTGTCTCGTTCATTTGATTTTTGCTTCTGATGGGCCTTGAATATGGGCCTGAATAGTTGAATGAGTTTTAAAATTAATGGGCCTGAGTAAAATGTCATGTGTGGCTCTCTCTGGCACTTGGGACTAGTTAAAACTATGTCATTGACATATGAAAGAAGAAAGAATAGATTTCTCATGTTTACCATACACATGATTGTTAGTCTGTTTACCATGCATATAATCATATACACTTATGGAGAGTAAAACCATGGGCATGTTTACCATATACATGATCGTTAGTCTGTTTACCATGCATATAATCATACACACTTATGGAGAATAAAACCATGTGTATGTTTACCATACACATAACCATGTATGCGTATGGAGAGTAAAAACCATGTGTATGTTTACCATACACATGATCCATGACATCTATGGAGAGTAAAAAGAGTTTTTTAAGACAACATATGTAAAATCGGGATAAGAAAAATGTGAGAGTGTTTTTTTTCAATGTAAATTGTTTCATATAATCCACCTAGACGAATGCATTAGAGACATCTAATTGATGAACTTTCCAATGATAATTGTCAGCTATATCATTGTGAGTCTGATAGTAGTTGCTTAACTCTGGAACTAAAAGGGTCCCTGTATCTTCTTGCGGGTATCTTTTGTCAAAAAGATTGGCCTTGTACTTGTAAGTGTGCCATTGGGTTTGTATTTCAAATGCACAATCCATTTATGACCAATGATGTGCATACATGAGGTGCAAGGGATTGAGATCCATGTTTTATTGTGGATGAGTGCGAAGAATTCATAGTCTCCAATTTAGATCTTTAGAATTCGTAGTCTCCAATATTGATAAATCATGTTGGTTATGGTGGTTTTTTTTTATTTTAGTGAGAAAACATATGGAAAGAGAATGTTTATTAGTACAAGGATCTAGTGATCGAGTACATTGATAAATGTTAGTGAGAGATTTGGTTTTCGTGGGAGCGGTGAATGGTGGTGACTTATGAAGGATAGTATTGGATGTTGGTGAGATGGATTGAGATAATTATTTGAAGACAAGAAGGAAAATTTCAGGATTTAATGTGGATATGTCAAGTGTGGTAGTGCATTTTGTTGATTCAATATTTTTTGGTTAGCAGGAGAGGGTGAGTGCTTCTTAGGTGAACTGGGACACACCATGTTGATTGAGAAAGCCATGTTCAGAAAAGATAGTAGATAGATGATCTATTGGTATAGTATTCATGGCCTAGGAAATGAATTGTTGTAGAAATAGCATGTCTCGAGAAATAAAAATTTCACATAACTGGAGAGGGAGACATCGATACCTAGATGAGATAAATTCTGACCAAGAAAAACAAACCTTTTACATCGTGTTATCTTTATAATATTCATAAGTTCATAATTTTGGGTAGCACAAACATGCAAAGGTTTTTATAAAAATAATTTCTGGAAATTTGTGAAAAAGATAATTTCATATTGGAAACCACTATACTAATCATATAGGTTGCATATAAAAGCAGCTTCATCCTAGAATTTTGAGGCATAGAGTTAGTGTGAAGTATAGAAAAGGATTTTCTATGATATTTATATGTTTCCTTTATGTTTTACCATTTTTCTCATATGTAAGTACAAGACATTCAATGAAAAATACCATGAAAAGATTGAAATTCAAACCACCCCCAACCCCCTAGATTGAAATTCAAGTCATTGTGTATTAAAATTTTAATAAAATTTTGATGAAATGGAAAATGGATACCATGAACACTTCCTTCTTTTGATAAGAAGAGGACAAGTATATTTTTAAATGATAAAAAAATTACTTAATCACAATAATTAAAATGAGATAAAATAGAGGAGATTGCTAAAAATTAGAGTGAATAAGCTGTGGAGGTTTTTATGTGATTTAGATTAATATCATGCATCGTGCATGTAATTTAAGTTTACGAGTCAAAGGTAGTCCATATTTATTTTATTGCAAGTTTTAAAACACAAAAATGTCGATGGCTTAATCTATGATGCCAAGTGGCTTAATCTAAAATTTTCCTCTTGGGTAAAAAATTAATGTTTTTAATGTCTTTAGTTCATCCTTAAAGTGATCTTTGATGAGAAGTTTTAAGATATATTCATCTTTCACATAAAACAATATCAGTGTAATGATAGATATTATGTAGCATACAAAATCCCAATTTATGTCTCTTTTATATTCATTAAAATAAGAGTATTCATTGTCATTTTTTTGCAATGTTTATAATGAAGTCCATGATCATATGTAGTGATTAATTTAATTACGATGAGATCATATTATTGATGGTTTCTGATGTCAATAAACTTTCGAAATTTCGATCAAAACATCAAATGCAACGGAAAATATTGAATCGGATATTCAAAACACCAAGCCACCAAGAACAGATGATCTTATCATCTAGTATGAATGAGAAAACATACCTAAAGGGTTTCCTTGAAGGAGTTCTTGAAGCTATTCAAGTGTCTAGCCTCTAGCGGTATCCACACAATCTTTGGATGGTTGGATCTCCTCTTTAAAGCTCTTCACCAAGAGAGAAAATAGAAGAAATGAGAGAATTCCTACAAGTTTTGCATGGGCCCCTTGAGTTGTGATCGTTCTCCTCCTATTTTTAGACATTTGGTATGAGGTTTTTTCATAAAAACCCTCATAATTATGTCTACATCCACCAACATCCATAAACCTTATGTGTGTGACCCTCTAGGGTTCATATATCTCACTAGTTACTAACTTTCTATTGACCATAACTACCTTATTGGTCAACCTTAATCAATTATTCACATCCACATATAGATTAATTAATCAAGAATCGATTTAACCCAATCGATAGGTTGAGTTGCCAGCCCGTTGGTGCCAAGCCACACCACGTACAACTAGAAGATATGAAAGTATGTAAGAACTCACTTATGGAACCTTTGTACCATCATCAATTACCATGTATGTATAATCCTTCATCCACATTATACTCATGAATGACTTAGAGTAGTCAACATCAAACTCCTAATTGGTGACTCAAGTTAGTACTGATGCGTGTAGAAATCATCGGGAACTCCTTCGGGAAATTTTCTACTACCTTGGCCAAGGATTTCACGCATCTCATTCTTGAGTTAATCTCTTCAAATATCGAGGTGGATGATCCCATCCTGATCACATCAAATCACCTTTAGTGGACCTGGTGGTCCCATCTAATATATGAGGCTCTAGGATATCCCGGCTAGTCAAGTACGCAAATGAAATATCATTTTTGAGTAGTCTATCTCCCCCGAATGATAAATCCTTTTTTGAAAAGAACACTTTTAAACTCGTAAGGGATTTACTTGTCGATATATTATGCTATTCGATCTTTTAGGTCCCTACTCACCTCGATGGTTATGCCGTGATGTCGCTTGAAGCATATATGCGATGGATAAGCTCCTATAACCATGCTCTATTTGCTTACTTGAACAGAATCACGAGGTAGAAGTAGCAATTCTTATTTATCTGTTAAAGAATCGACCATGGATCAATTCCCCTTTAATTTGGAAGGAGAGTTGTCTCGCGCCCCTAGGTATTCTCTACCTACCCACCTGTGTCGGTTTCGGGTACAGGTACCCCCTTGTTGAAGGTCGTTCGAGCTTTTCCCTGGGAGTATGGCATGGTTCATTTTCCTTGTGCGCCGTAGCGCCCGGTACTCAGACATTGGCTCGAGGCATTTTCTCTCACCCCTTCTTACTCCTGAAAATCAAGGGTCACCTTGCGTCCTTGAACCGATAACCATCTTTCGGCTAACCTAGCCTCCTCCGTCCCTCGGGACCAACAAGGGGTAGTACAGGAATATTCACTCGTTGTCCATCGACTACGCCTTTCGGCCTGATCTTAGGCCCTGTGTCCGAATTCGCCACCGCGTTGATGCCGAGCTTGGAGACAGAGAAGTATGTCGATAGAAAGGAGTCTTGAGACAGGAAAGAGAAAGGGCGACTCCTCCGAGTCGGGAAAGACCTGCCTAGCAGTCTATCTGTAGACGACAGAGATACGCATATCCTGACTCTGTGGCATTTTTATTTTTTTTACGTCATATTCTATTTCTTTGTCCTTCTATATTTCTTTGAAAATCCCCTCTACCACTATTTTTCCCTATAACGGTATCTCCCTTACTTCACCATTATAAATGGTAAGGAGTTAAAGATATTTTCTTTCATGAAACCAAATCAAAACAACAATTAAAATACCATGAAATCAAGTTCATCACACACACATGGCGCCATCAAAGGGAAGTATTTAGCCTCTAATGATTATTATTTTTGTTTATTAGTCTTAACAGGTAGCGATCGTAAAGTTTAAATCTACCTTATTTTTTTCCAATATGGTAATAAGTATTTTTATATCACAAGTACACTTGGCATCATCAGGAGCAGTTGTCCGTATAGAATAGGTCCAAAGATCTCCTTAACCGTAGCGCATCTTGTGGCAGCACAGGAACTGCCAGATGCAATGGACCAAGCAACTTTCAGATCCAACGGCTCAAATCAAGCCTAATATACTTAATTTTCTCTGTCTTCACTCGATGAATCATGATGCAACACGTGGCACAATCTTGTGCATTCCAAACTCATAATGATTGACCTGGCAGCTTAGATCTCACCTGCTCTTTCTCTCTCCATGCAAGAAACCATAGCGTGAAAGCACTGAACCATTCAGATATCAAAAATCATTCTTGATATAAAACTTCACTGGGCCGACACCATCGTACGCATTTTGAGTTTTTCACTCCAATAGCTATGCTCTACTTGAGATCACGATATCCCATGTTCATGACCCAATTAGGACTTGAAATTTTATGGGCATGACTTAGACATTCTTCCCAAGCTCTACAAATCTACTATGGTCCTGATCTTGCACTCCTGCGTAGAGATTAAGGTTTTTAATGCTTTCATTGTGTGCCTCTTATCATTTGCTAGCCCAAAGGAAAGAGGGTACCACTGATTGGTCCTTTTGTATACGAACATCTATTTCTAGCAAAGTCTTTTTCTTTTGTATGCCACTTACCTCGTGTAGATGCAAAGATGCGACCAAGTCCAAGCCAAACTGTAATCTGGCTCTCCAAGGTTTGGTCTGTTGTATGGCTACTCATGTAGAAAGCCACCGTTGTGTGTGATTTCCGTAGCAAATCCTTGATTAGAGAACCCAGCTGTCTTCATCAATCCTTTCCCATTTTCTATCTTTTCATCAACACTTTTTATATTTCCTAACCATACATAAAATTTATACTATCTAAATCAAGGCTATCTTTGAAAGGATTTTAGAAGTGTTTAATTGGTTCATTTCATTTCTCACATACATCTTCTTACTTTCATTGATCATCCCTTTTGCTACTATCTGTGCATCTCATATCAAAATAAATACTTTTGATTTTCAATATAAATCCATCCGCTCTGCTAGATTCCGACTCTCAACTCTCGCCACTGTTCTAAAGTCCTAGTATCAAACCTCAAAGAGTTGGAGTATAATTCTTCTGCTGCGTGAATCAGCGCTTTCAACGATCGTAGTTTTAGTCATATCACTAGATTAAATGTACGGGCTCTGAAAGGAGTAGTTGAACGAAGAGCATGACTAGTGTAAGTTTCTAATCTTGAACCTTTAGCTTAGGGTATATTCATTTCGATCTCTTCCATTTTCACCCATATCCTTACATTTCCAACCCTAAATCATCATTCCCTTTATCTTTGAAAGGAGATCGAAAGCATTTTAATCACATCATCGGTGCCTCGCTAATCCCAAAAAACCAAAAATATTCCTTTATTTCACTCTTTTAACCATTCTCCCTAATGATTCCAACTTGACTCACCACTATTCTAAATTTTAAGATCAATTTCAAAGAGTTGGGGATTCCTTTTTATATGTAAACTTGTACTTTCAATGACCCAGATTTTATGTTTATCAAAGATGGAACATGAGATTTGACTAGGTGATTAAATCTTATGACTTCATTAGGAATGAAGATAACCCTTATGAGTACAATAAGACTGATAGTAAAGAAATCATTTTTGTAGTCCTATTTGTTAATGATATCTTAATCATAGAGATTTTCAATCATGGTGTGACTATTAAAGAACTTCACAATGATGGATTTTGGAGAAGTAGCCTACATATTAGGGATACATATCTGTAGAGGTAGATTGAGAAGGTTGTGAAATTTCCTCATGAAATGATGAAATTACTAAGAGGAGGGGTGGGGGGTGAATTAGTTTCTTTTTAATATTTATATTATTCTAATC
>CM044119.1:2470226-2501455 GCA_024174645.1 Lemna minuta | reverse complement strand
GTAGTTTGAAACTTGTATAAGTGCTTTTGAATTTATTTACAGTCCAATATTTCTATACATGTATGAATTATTGCAGAATTTACATTTTTTAGATCTCTCTCTCATTCCTACACACACACACACACACACACACACACACTCTCTCTCTCTCTCTATCTACCCATTTATCTTTCTCTCTATGTCTTAATTTATTCCATCCAATGCTCTAGCACCGTGGTTTTTTTTGCATTTGAAGAAAAAACAAGCCATTAATTTCTTATTCATTCAAACTTTATTCTTCTCTCTTAATATTTTCCCTTAGTAAAATTTCTTCGGCATAAGAATGTTCTCCACAAGAATTATGGAATTTCAATTGCATTGCATGATAGATTGAAGACCTAGTAGTTACTTGAGCATGAACAACTCTGCTCCCACCTCCCCAATAATGCCACAAAAATTTCTCCTAAAAAAAGAATAAAGATCAAGGACAAGATATCTCATCAACAAGTGTATGCGCGCATGAGTATAGGTAGACAAAATGTTTTAGTTCTAGTATCAGTGGGAAGGCAGCAACCCTCTTCGAGGTCTGCCGTCTCCACCATATATAATATCATGGGCCTTCTACTTGATGGATATTATGTGGCCTATAAGGCAATCACACTTCCATGTATCTCATTTATGTTCATTGAATTGATTGATTCATTGTCATTCTTGTGTGATGTTTGCAATGAAGTCCATGAACATATGCAATGGCTAAGTGAATTATGACGAGATCATAATATAGTGACCATTGATCTTTAAACATATGTTTTGAACATTCCTATATGTGGGATATTCAAGAAGGACATCGAATTATCCAAAAAGAATTATACTATCTAATCTGACTCATATGATGAGTATGGTTGATCCTATAGCCATCAATATGGAGACACTAAGGATGTATGTGAGTGCTCTTTGGAGAAAGGGTTCACTGAATTGATCCGTGTGATTCCTTGAATGATGGTTATACCTAATTGTCAATCAAGTTGATTAATGTCACGGTTATGTATGTAGTCCTTTGACTTGAGACACCAAAGACATCATATTTTGATTATGACTCATGAATTCCTAGCCACAGGATCTCTTAAATGTCATATATTGGATGCGACATGAGTCCTCAAAGATGATTGTGTGGTCAAGATGGGATCATTCGCCCTTAGTATTTGAGGAGATTGACTCAAGGAATGAGCTGATGAAAACTTTGGCCAAGGTAATAGAAATATCGGAGGAGTTTTGGATGATTTTTTACACGCATCAATACTAACTCGAGGGACCGATTAGGGTTTGACACTTGACCATACCCTTAGTCACTCACGAGTCTTACATGGAGAAAGGATAATACATGTATGATAATCAATGATGAAAATGTTTGATAATGGAGTTCTTACACACTCCATATATCCTAGAGTACGTGTTATAGCTTGACACCCGACATGTTGGCAACTTAACCTATGGATTGGGTTGAATCAATACTTGATTAATTAATCTATATGTTGATTGGGATAATTAATCAAGGTGGACCAATAAGATGTTATTATGCTTATATAGTTATTAACTAGTAAGATATATGGACTTGGAGGGTCATACACATAAGTTCTATGGATGTAGGGGGATATAGATATAATTATAAGGATTTTTATGAAAAATCTACGTGTTAAATGTTTATAAATAGGGGGAGAACAACAACAACTAAAGGTTCCCATACAAGTATTGTGAGAATTTTCTCTTTTCTTTTCTTTTCTTTTCTTTTCTTTCTCTATTGGTGAAGAGCTATGACGAGGAGATCCAACCATCTAGAAATTGTGTAGATACAACTAGAGGCCAGACACTTGAATAGCTTCAAGAACTCCTTCAAGATAATCATGTAAATATGTTTTCTCATACTTACTAGATGATAGGATCATCTATTCTTGGTGTCTCAATATTTTGAATATTTGATTCAATGTACTTCGTTGCATTCGATGTGTTGATCAAAAATTGTTAAGGCTTATTGACTTAAGAAATCAACACTACCTCCATGCTCTATCGCTCAGTCAAGCTTTTGCCCATTGCAAAAAATTTCCCACTACTGCCTCTGGTGAAGTCGGAGATGCATCTCGATCCCAACGTGGCTAATCATACTCTTGGACCAACTAATGATCATCATGTTGGCAAGTTATCACCTCACCAACTAGCTGATCCGACATGAGCCTCTCCTTCTGCTCCTTAGTCGATGGGGTATTAGAAACTATTTCCAATTGTTGTTTCCCTCCCAAGGTCAGGTTCTTATGCATTACTCACTTGTCTGCCATTGAAAATCCCACAAACTGTAGGCCGAGACATCCTGCAATAGCAGCTCTGCCTGAAAATCATCCTACAAACCTTGCAAAAAGCATCATAAGAGGGTCTTCTTCTAGTCCACATTGAAGCACGTGTTCATCAAACCTAGCCATGTAGTCGGTGACAAAGCAACTACCCTACGTCCATCGATTCCACATATCCATAAGACATGATCTATACGTTAACGACAAGTACTTGACGTGAAGACGAGATTTCATCTCGAACCCTATTGCGAGAGGCTGATCACAATGTCGTTGTGGAATATACTCCAAATTGCCCTAATAGATCATGGCATTATATGTTAGCTTAACCTAAGCCAATTCAAAAAAATTTCATCTAAAAAGTCAAACTATTGGACGATTCCGAGCTGCCATAAGTAGCCAGATCCACAGACCCATAACAAGTGGATCCTTCTTATGATCTTATCATCTAGTATGCATGAGAAAACATACTTACAAGGTTTCCTTGATGGAGTTCTTGAAGCTATTCAAGTGTCTAGCCTCTCGCAGTATCCACATGGTCTCCGGATGGTTGGATCTCCTCTTCAAAGTTCTTCACCAAGAGAGAAAGAGAAGAAAGGAGAGAATTCCCACAAGGCTTGCATAGGCACCTTGAGTTGTAGTCGTTCTCCCCCTATTTATAGACATTTGGTATGAGGTTTTTTTTAGATCGAATTTCTATTAAGTGGACATAGTTATGTATTATTGTGGATTATCTATCATTTTAATCCCATTAAGTGATTCCATTATGTTTAATATGGGGATTATGATATTCATTTATGTGTGTGGAGATTAATCATGTGTAGAGGCAGTAAATCAGTCATTAGTTATTAATGAGCTGACTAATGACTGATTAGAGGCTTAAGCTTTCCTCATATCTATAAATAGGAGGCCATAGTCCACTTGGATAACCTGATACTCATAACCCTCAAGAGAGAATCCCATTTCCTCTAAAGATTAGGAGGTTACATCAAGGACATTCAAGAAGACTATTCTCCGATTCAGCAATCTACTTCGATGAAGATTAATTCGGTGAATCCAACTATGAATTTAATTCCGTGTTATCAATCTGATTATTCTGATGAATCATGATGCATATTCAAGTTCTAATAGTATTTTCATAAAACCCTCATAATTGTCTATATCCACCAACATCTATAGACCTTATGTGTGTGACCCTCTAGGTCCATATATCTCACTAGTTAATAACTTTATAGAATAAATAACACCTTATTGGTCAACCGTAATTAATTATTCACATCTACATATAGATTAGTTAATCAATGCTCGATTTAACCCAATCAATAGGTTGAGTTGCCAGCCCGTTGGGTGCCAAGCTACAACATGTACACTAGGAGATATGGAGTATATAAGAACTTACTTATAGAACCTTCCCGTCATCGATTACCATGTATGCATAATCCTTCATCCACATTAGACTCATGAATGACTTAGGGTATAGTCAACTATCATATCCTAATCGGTCACTCAAGTTAGTATTAATGAGTGTAGAAATCATCGGGAACTCCTTTGATATTCCACTACCTTGGCCAAGGATTTCATCGCATCTCATTCCTTGAGTCAATATCCTCAAATACCGAGGGTGGATGATGCTTTCTTGATCTCACAATCATCTTCGTGGACTTCATGTCGTATCTAATATATGACATTTTAGATATCCTATGCCTAGGGATTAGATAACATGCTAATTAGACATGATAATACATGATTATTTATGCATATTATGGCATAAAAGATTCTATTCCTATGCATGTTATCATATTTTTTTATTGTTTATCTATCATTCTATGAAAAAATCATTATAATATCAAAATATGTTAATTTAGGGTTAATTATGATGAATTAGAGATAAATAATTTCATAACCAATCTTTACTTGAGATTATAATTAGTTATTAAGGTTAAATAATGAGAGAAAACATTTTATAAACACATAATTTTCTAAGTTTTAAAATCTTAAAGAAATGAGTGTATTTTTGAGATATAAATTACATCTCTTGTTATTTATTAAATTTGACCTTTTAAAATGAGAGAGAATTTAATTTTTGATCCAATGAAACAAATTTGGATTAATTTGGAGTTGTATTTTGAAATTTATGAATTTTCTAATTTTTAGGGATTTTAAAAGATTTTTTCTGAATTTTTCTAAATTTTTAATGAAATTTTGAGGATTTTTCTGAATTTTTTTGAATTATAAATCGATTTTTCTAATTTAAAATCGATTTGATAAGTGCGCAGGTGACGTAGCACAATCTGGAGCGTTTGATTGCACGTCTTATCGTGACCGTTGATCGTCACGTAAGGCGGGGGGGGGGGGTACGTGGCGCATTTATATTCATCGGCAAATCATTTTTAAAATGATTTAATCTCAGCCGTTGATTTGATGAGTTATAACGGCTAAGATTAAAACTGATTGAAACGCATCTGAGTGTCCAATCAAGATCAAACGGTGGGCGTTTGATGCGTTACTTATAACGCGCGCGATGTGACGAAATCTTGGAAATCCATCAGAGATCCAATGGCCATGACTTAATCATAACGATTCGCATATCTGCGTTTCATCAGAGCCGTTGATCGAAGATCAATTGATGATTGGACGGTTTTGCCCAATTCATATTGATGAGATTTCCAAGTATCGTGCTAGAAAGAACTCTGGGTGTATTCTTTAGAGAGATCCTTGATATGCATTAAAATACGGTCGTTGAATGTGAAAATTCATGTATCAAAAAATTTGTACTCAACACTTCAAATTTTGGATTTAAAATTTAGAATAGTGACGAGTTGAGGTCGAATTCACAGAGAGGAGGGTTAAAAGATTGAAATCAGAAGATACTTTTTTGGTATTTTTAGATTTAGAAAGTGAAAATGATCGATGGAAGGAAGAAGATGTTTATGGAAATGAGATAAACTGATCAAATACTTCTAAACTCCTTTCGAAGATTAAAAACCATTGATCAATAATGGAAAATGATTTTAGGGTTTTAGGGTTTGAAAATGAGAAAATATTGATAAAAGATAAAGAAAATAGAAAAAATGAATAGAAACTGATCCTAGTCTAAGTAATCATGATGAAAACATATCTAGTGATGCTCTCTAATCAAAACATACCTTCGAGAGCTCGTACATTTCTCCCGGACTTGACATCTTGCATCTAACACGAAGAATGAAAAGAAAAGAGAAGAAACTCACTAAAAATGATGTTTGACAAAATGATTTCTTGCGATCGTATAATACACACGATATCATGTCAAAACAAGCTCCAAACTCACCAATTAAAGGATTAAATCACTAATTAAAGAGTATAATGGTGAAGAAGGGTTGAATCGACAGAGAAACTAAGGGAAGTTTTTGAGATATCTTTGAAGTTGATCAAATTAGACAATGAATCGAGATGAGAAATTGAGGATTTTAGAATATTATGAAAGATAACTTCAATAGGAATCCACATAATAAAAAAATCATTGAATTTGGATTAGAATTCGCGGAGAAAACAAGATTTGAAATTGAGATAGAAAATTGATCGCGAAAAGTGATTATAACCGAAATTAAAACTAAAATTAACTTAATCTACGCTTCAAAATGTAAATATAATGCTAAAGGAAGATGAATTAAGATGAAAACACTCAACCTAACCTGAAGTCGCGCTTGCAATGATCCAATTAATAGCCGGATTCAAGGCTTTTCATTCCGCGATTTTGAAAATGAAGTTCGGCGTTCAAGATGTGATTTCTTTCAATTCTCTCGACTAATTCTTGATTTCAAACACTCCTTGGATGCGGAAATGAGTCTAGAAGATGAAGAATTTAAGAGATTCTTAGATTGTGCGTGTCTAAATTGTCTGATTTGCTCAAAATTGAAGAACGGGTTTTCGCGTCAAAGAACAATCAAATTTATAGTTGATTTTGGCCGTAACCGTCGGATACGTCGATTCATCTTTGATTAACGGTTCAGATTGAACGTCATTTGACGAATGGACGTCTTTAAGTTGCATCTATTTGATCCACGATGAAGCATCCAGACTTCGCCACGTCGCGCGTGAAGAAGAGGCGTTGTTTGATTTTGTCCTTTCGATCTTTATCTGACGATCGCGATGAGTCCACGTGTCCATCAGGCACATTTAATCTTTACCATTATAACTCCTTAGATAAATGGCTGAGATTGAATCATCTTTAATCGAATTGTCGCCTAATAAAATGCTGCCACATACCCAAGCGAGTAAGTGACATCTGACGATAGCAATTTAATTGAGCAATCAGACGTGTTACGTTGCGCCTCGTCACCTAATGAAATGCTGCCACATACCCTCGCGAATAAGTGACATCGAACGATAGCAATTTAGTCGAGCATCTGGACGCGTTACATTGTGTCATGTCGCCTAGAAATAAAAACAAACTGAAAATAGTCTCACATGGAATAAAATCTAAATTTTTACGCGTATATAAGGTCTAAGCGCTTAATGGGTTAGCGTAAAATCCTTATTAGATGCTTAATCCACTAATCACTCTCGCACGTGGACACACCCGCGCGAACACGCGCACACATAGAGGCACATGTGTCATACACAAATGCCGCCACATGGCGTGTACATGCGTCACCACGTGGCGACGTCGTGCCACGTCAGCGTGCAATTTTAAATAATTTTTAATCATTTTTTATTCTTTAAAAATTGAAAATAGCTTTAAATAAATTCATAAGAATTCTAAAAAATTTCTAAAAGTCAGAAAATTTATAACTTTCAAAATACAACTCCAAATTAATCCAAATTTATTTTTTTGGATCAGAAATTGAATTATCTATCATTATAAAAAGTCAAAATATTTAAATAGTAATAAAATTAATTTTAATTTAAAAAATACACTCACTCCTCTTAGAAAATAAATTTAGAAAAGTATATGAGTGTAAATGAAACATAATTATGATCTCAAATATAAATAGGATTAGCATTAAATTATTTAATTATGCATAATTATCCATAAAATGATATATTTTTATATCATAACCTAAAATTACATAAAATGATAGAAATGTACTCAAAATATGATAACATGCAGACAAATAGAATATTTAATATTTTAAATTACATTATTAATCATGTAATATCATGTATAAATTGCATGTTATCAATATTCTATATATGAAGAATGATCAATCGCTAACTTCTTTCATTCTAGTTAGCCAAATGCTAGAGGCAAGGAAAGAAATATTAAAAACACTATTTTTTGTATCAAAACTTAAATCAGCGCCAACAGATTCGTAGAACTTGAAATGCCGATCATGTCCATAAAATTTCAGCGCCTACCTCAATCGGGATCCTCAGATATCAAGCTTTTAATTTTGATGAATATGGACAATGGGCTCTCCCTCTCTTTTCCGTCCACTCATGCATGAGATAGCGCGATTTGGAAGGAAAGAGGGAGTAGAGAGAAGTGAGAGGGGATGAGTTTCCTCCTCCCCCCTTTTGTGCTTACTTGCGCATGCAGGAGAGAGGAAGATGCAAATGCGATGTAAATCTTTTCTGTCGCATGAGAGATGGTGACACAGAGAGGGAAGAGGAAGAGAGAAGATGGATCATGAGAGAGCAACAAAATGAGCGGGGAATAGAGAGGCACGAGAAACACTTTCCATCACAGGAGAGAGGAGGGGAAGTGAGAGGGATTCATGCACACGCGTGAGCAACAGAGGGAAGAGGAGAGATCGAAAGGGAAAGAGAGAGTGAGGGTGGAGGAGGCGCTTCTCTCGTTGCAAGAGAGGCAAGAGAAGAAGTTTTCGCACGAAGATAGGAGGAAGAAGTAGATGGAGTAGGGAAGGATAAGAAAAGAAGGAATAAGGGGGAGAGAGGGGGGGGGGGCGCTGAGGAGGTGTGTTTCGCTGCGAGAGAGGCTAGCGTGAGGAGGATGAAGAAAAGAAAGAAAGGAAGGAAGGAAGCAAGGGAGAACTTCCTCCCTAAGAAAGAGAGAGCAGGAAAGAGAGAAAGTGAGAATAGAAGGAGATGAGAGAGTGGCATGATGGATGGGGGGAGAGAGAGAGTGATTAAGAGAGAGAAGGGAGAAAGAGAGAGATATCGTGAGAGAGAGAAGGGAGGAAGAGAGAGAGAGAGAGATCCCGAGAGAGAAAAGGGAGAAAGAGAGAGAGAGAGAGATCGCGAGAGAGAGAAGGGAGAAGGGAGAAAGAGAGAGAGATTACAAGAGAGAGAAGGGAGAAAGAGAGAGTGATCGCGAGAGAGAGAAGGGAGAAAGAGTGAGAGAGCGAGATTTGGGGGGGGGGGAGAGAGAATCCACATGAGGAGAAGGAGAAAGAGAAGAAAAAGATGGAGAAGAGGCGAAGAGAAGAGATGGAGAGGTTTGCCTCTCTATCACGAGAAAGAGAGAGACTCAAGAGAGAGAAAAGGAGAAAGAGAGAGAGAGATTGATGAAGAGAAGGAGACCGATCGAGAGAGAGAGAGAGATTTTCATAATTTTAATTTCTAAAAATTCCTTAAAAGTTCTAGAAAATCCAGAAAATAAAATACTCATAAAATCAATATCCTGAAATAAATATTCTTAATAAATCAATATCAATAAATGCTCACAAAATGCTATTAATTAATGAAAAACCAAGAATATACTTTAAAACATAGAAATTATCGATTTAATCATTGTAAAGCATGATAACATGAATTTATGAATATATATTTTAAAAAGAAATGCATAAAGTATATGATATTAATGTGTTAAATTGCATGTTATCAATCCTCACAAGGAAGATAGAATAGAAAAGAAATAGATAGCACCTATTAGTTCATTGGTAGTCATTTTATACACATGTAAGTTACCTTAACATCTCAAGGATAACTTTCCCAACAATCATGAGCGATGAGGGCATAAATGTAAATATGAAAAATAAATTAAGATAATTTCAAAAAATGAAAAGGTAAACATACAATATCCTTAATTTCTTGACACTCCCCTTCAAGCGCCGGAGTGAAGGCTTCTCATTCCAAGCTTGGAGACTATCTTGAGAACTATTGTATTGGCAATCCTTTTGTGAGGATATTTGCACACTATTCATTAGAATTAACATATTCAATGCATATCACCTTTGCTTTAAGCTTTTCCTTGATGTAGAATCAATCGATTTCAGCATGTTTGGCACAGTCATGATTGACTAGATCGTGGACAAGGCAAATTGTAGACTTGTTGTCACATATAACTTTGATTGGTACTTCACAGGGAATCTACAATTCCTTTAAGTTGCGTTGTATCCATAGCACCTCGTCTATGCCACTAGATAAGGCTCAAATTTTGGCTTCAATGCTTGACTTTGATACTATGTTTTGTTTTTTACTTCTCCATGTCACTAGATTTCCACCAAATAAGGCACAATACCCTGGTGGTGGCCTTGTGATCGATCAAAGATCCAACATAATCAGAATCACTGTATACATATGTAGATATAAGTTATTTACTGGTAAGCCCCAAACAGACAATCCCTTTAAGGTACCTCAATACCCTTAGTGCAACTTGATGATGTGATCCCCTTGGGCTATGCATGAATTGAATTAGAATGTTAATTGAATATGAAATATCAGACCTGATATGAGACATATAAATCAATTTATCGATCAATTTTTGATAGGAGCCTATTTCAATCTCAATATGGTCTTCTCTTATAGTTAGTTTGTATTTGACTTCTATGGGTGTATTATTAGTTCTACCATGTAGAAGTCTAGTCTCATCCAAAAGATCCAATATTTTTTTTTGTGCATCAAGCATTCATCACTTGATTGAGCTATCTCTATTCCAAGAAAATACTTAAGTGGTCCCAATTTTTTTATGTCAAAGTGAGTAGTGACATGTTCCTATTGTTGGGTTATGACATCGATAAGCTTTCCAAATCTTTGATCAAAACATCAAATGCGATGGAATATATTGAATCGGATATTGAAAACATTGAGGCAACAAGAATGGATGATCCTATCATCCATTCTTGTAATAGAAAACATACTTACATAGTTCACTTAAAAGAGTTTTTGAAGCTATTCAAGTGTTTAGCTTTTAGTGGTATCCACAAGATCTCGGGATAGTTAGATCTCCTCTTCAAAGCTCTTCACCAAGAGAGAAGAAATGAGAGAATTCCCACAAGGTTTGTATGGATACCTTGAGTTATGATCATTCTCCCATTATTTATAGACATTTGGCATGTAGATGTTTCATAGAAACCCTCATGATTATGTCTATATCCACCAACATCCATAGACCTTATGTATGTGACCCTCTAGGTCCATATATCTCACTAATTAATAACCCTATTGACCCAATAAACCTTATTGGTCACCCTTTATCAATTATTTACATCAACATATATATTAATTAATTAAAGATTGATTTAACCCTATTGACAAGTTGAGCTACCAGCCAGTTGTGTGCCAAGCTACACCATGTACTCTAGGAGGTATAGAGTACATAATAATTCTTGTATATAGCCTTCTCGTTATTAGTTATTATTAAGCTCCACACAAGACTCATGAATAACTTAGGGAATGGTAAATTTTCAAAGCCCTAATCGATCGCTCAAGTTAATACTAATACATGGAAGAAATCATCAGAAACTCCTTCTCCAATATTTCCACTGTCTTGGCCAAGGATTTCATTGTATCTCATTCATTTACTCTATCTCCTCAAATACCGAGGGCGGACGATCCCATCTTGACCACACGATCATCTTAGAAGACTTCATGCTATATCCAATACATGAAATTTTAAAGATTATGTTGCCAGGGATTCGTAAGTCATAATCAAAACACGATCATATACAAGATATCTTTGGCGTCTTAAGTCAAAAGACCATATACGCAACTATGAAACGAATCAACTTTATTAAAAATTAGGTATTCTTTCCGGATAATTTGATGTTCTTATCGAATATCCCTTTGAATAGGAATGTTTACAACACATGTTTAAAGACTAATGATCACCATAGTATGATCTCATCATAATTCACTTTTTCATTGCATATGCTCATGGACTTCATCAATATATGCATCAAGACTTAAGAGATTGAGGCTTGATGAAGAGGATACTAAAGAAAATTTACATGGCATGAGCATATGAATGAGGCTTTTTTTTTAAAGAGATGAATCAAAATGTGAAGTGAATGTAAATGAGTATGTACATGTGAGGAGAATGTGAAAGAGATTTTTACATAGGATGAATGTGCAGAGGAGAGATGAGTGGAGTGACGGAACGAATTCATGCGGTCATTGATTACACACCAATTAAAGTCAAATTTAATATAAAAATCACCAATTTTATTAAATAATCATGAATTAATGAGTATAGTGGTGAATAAGGGTCGAATCCATGAAGAAATAAGGGAATTTTGAGAGATCTTTTAAAATTTGATCAAATCGGATGACGAATTGAGGTGAAATATTACGGGTTTTAATATATTTAGAAAGAGAACTCAAAGACAAATCCCACGGAATAAAAATCACTCGATTTGGATCAAGATTCGCGGAGAAATCAAAGGGCAAATTAGATAGAAATTTATGAATGCAAAGAGAAGGAATCCCAAAATTAAAAAAGAAATTAACTAAATCTACAATCTTAAATTATAATCTAATGAGACAGGACAAAAGATTAGGAGGAAAAGACATAATCTAACATGAGATAGCGATCGAAATGATCCAATTAATCGCCGGATTCAAGGCTTTTTCATTCTGCGATTTTAAGGATGATCATCGGTGTTCAAGAGATAATTCTTCATATTCTGTCGATGAAATCTCACTTCCAACCACTTCGTTGACATTGAAATGAGTCTAAAAGCAATTGGAAGCGAGAGATTCAAGGATGGTGGTGTGTAGACAGTTCGAGTATTAAAAAACATCCAAGAATGTATTATAATGTCGTAGAACATCTCAATTTATAGCAAATTTGGGCTTACTGTTGGATGGAATGTTTAATCTTCGATCAACGGCTCTGATGAAACGTAGAGATGTGAATCGTTACGGCTAAGTCGTGGCCGTTGGATCAGAGATGGACCGCCGAGATCATGCTACGTCGTGTGTGATAAGTCCAAATACTGATATAGATCTTATGTCATTGTAATGGTTTTATTGGGCTTATGCAATATTATTATTTTTAAATCTTTTCCCTTAATTTCCTATCTTCCAAAAGTATAGCTCAATAAGGGGTCGAATCCAAGGGAGGAAATTGTAATCATTCTTTTATTTATGAAATGTTCTTCTAGTACACTTCAATTCTATAAAACTACTCAATAGTTCTTATTTTTAACTAAATATTATTGCTATTATTAATAAAATGTCTGAATTACAAAGAAATTATATCTTTTCTTTTCTTTTTGTAAGAGTATTTCTCTAGATATAACTGTTGATATCAGTCCTATATCAATATATCAATCTTCTTTCTTTATGTTATCCTCATGTCACTTTTTTTATTCTTATCCTACTACTATGTTTAGGTATTTTGTTATTATTATTCCTAAATGGACTAAGTCACTAAGGATCTTGTCTTGCTGATATGACTTCCCTACATTCAATGTATTCGCTCTTACTAACTTTCTTGTGTAGCTTTATGGAATCTGAGCAGAAAATAGAATCGTTGAGAAGGATTTTTACCTAATTGTTCTTTGTAATAGAATTTACTTGTAATAGAATTAAAGACTAGAAAAGTCTATGAAACGATAATCAAGCACATTCACAAAAAAAAAAGAAATTTGAAATAATTACTCATACTGCAAAGTATATGTTGAAATTAAATTTAATGAATCATCGAAAACTAAGAAGAAATCAATCTTGAAAGTAATATAAAATTGAGTCTAAATCCAAGAAAACAAACCAAAATGAAATAAAATGAAATTTCGTAAAACCTGAAACACAAAGTAAACCTTAAATGACCCTTCGAGATCTCGTGGCAACTTCGAATTGATTAGAATTTGGTGTGTGCTTTGCTTCGAGATGCTCCAGATTGATTCTAGGCTCTTCTCCCCACTATGTTCTCCAAGCCAAGCTTAGTTGGGAAGGAAGTCAAGAACGCATTTCTCTTCATCGTTCTCCCTTTTTAACCTAACTGGTCTGCAACTTAGAGAGTATGCGAGTCAGTTATGATATTGATGCTCATTGCTTTGCACCCACACCGTGCTTCTTCTTCATCTCCATGTGCAATTAGCTTAAATTGCAAGTGATTGGTGGTGATTCATTCCCATGGTTAATGCAATGTATACTTCATAAGCACCGATGTCTCTATATGTTTCACTTTTCTCCCAACATCATGCTTGCGCTTGCTATTGGTTGACATTGTCTGCATACATATCCTGCCCAAAAGCTGCTAAAGCCCATTAAATCCAACGAGCCCATTAAGGACTTTAGTTAAAATCAACATGTTATTTAATACTTCCCTTAAAAAGAAATTGCAGTAATTAAAGAGGGTTCATTTATTTAAGGAAAATAGAGAATTTAAAGAAATTAAAACTATCTTGAATATCTGTAAATCACCTCGTTAAACACTTTTTACCTCATTTATCTAAAAGTTGTTCATCTTCGCATGATCATATGATAAAATGTGAAAAAGATAAATGATTTTGACTCTTGTAACTACATTATGACAAAGATGAGCATCTTTATTTGCTCTCTTTTGCATGTTATCAGCATGTGAAGAAGAAACGCATGAAACACCATCCGTACTATCTTGATCTAACGCTCCAGATGTGTTTTCGTCGGTTTTAATCTCAATCGTTATAACTCCCCAGATTGACAGCTAAGATTAAATCATTTTAAAAATGATTCACCGACGAATTGAATTGCGCCGCGTACTCCCCACCATAAGTGAAGATTGACGATTCATATTCAACGCGTGCAACGGATGCTCCTTGTGCTGCCACATCACTTGCGCACTTAAAACACGAAACAAAGTCCCACATGACAAAAATAAAAACAAAAACACGTGTACATAAGGTGCACGTAATTACGGAGTTAGCAAAAATCCTTAACATTGTGTTTTCTCCTTAATTACACGCACACACATGTGCACACACACACACACACACACCCGCACACACGCACACACGTGTACACACGTGCACACATGCACACTCGCACACTCGCACACGCGTACACTGTGCGACACGTATGTCGCCATGTGGCAAGCTATTTTTTTTGGTCGTGCCACATTATCTGCCACGTTAGCATGTAAAAATAAAAATATTATCTTAATGACTTTAAATCAAATAAATCAATTTTAAATTCAGAAAAATTTCAAAAAAATTTCTAAAAATTAGGAAATTCATAACTGTCAAAATATAACTCCAAATGAATCCAAATTTATTTTATTAGATTAGAAATTAAATTATCTATCATTATAAAAACTAAGATTATTTAAATAACCAGAGAATAAATTTTTATTTAAACAAATACACTTAGTTCTCTTAAAAATTAAAACTTAGAAAAATAAATGAGTATACAAAAAATAATTTCTCTTATTATTTAGCATTAAAACCCAATTATAATGTCAAATATAGATGAGAATAATCTTAATCTAAAATATATTCGTAAAAATACATAATTATCCCTAAAATAGTTCAGTTTGAGACTATATATTAAAATTGCATGAAATGATAGATATGCACTCAAAGCATGATAAGATGCATAAAATTGAAATTTTTTATGCCTTAATTTGAATTAATAATTATGTAATTGCGTGTTCAAATTACATGTTATCATCGAGTCATTCCAGAGTAGGATTATCATGAGTGAAGCTAAAAGTGGGTATAATCTAAATTGACTTAAAAGATAAAATATGGAAAGAAATGCACATAGGGACAAAAAGATGTAAATCGATAGTTATGGCTCATTCCACTCCTTTAAGAGAAATTTTGGAAGCGAGGAATTCCTACACCAAGTAAGGTCAGCTTATGTAATGTAGGGGACCAGAATTTGCTTAAACTTCACTCAAAATCTCTCCATTTCAATCCTATAGCATTTCAACCATTCATTGACTCCTTTTTCCTTAGTGCTTGTTAGATACCCAACCCCAAAGAAGTGAACCACTAAAAATAATCTCATATCATTTCTACAAAAATTATAGAGAAAAGAGGAAAGTGGGAGAGAATGAGAGGGGCCGAGGAGATCATCTAATCATGTCATTAAGTGAGAAAGAGGTCGAGAAGGTAGGGAGTTGCATACCATGGACGGGGGGATACCTGGAGGATGAGAGTCGGATTGCCGAAGAGAGCAGTGGAACATGGAAGGCAGGAAGTAGCAAAGAACCAATGGAAGTTTGAAACACCAAAACAAGGAATTTTTTTAACATAATCACATTTAATATTTGATTATATGAATCATTTATTAATTGAGATGACTAGTCAACTTTGCTAGTTCCGGAATGATGAACACATACAAAGTCATGATTGTCGCTCTTGTTTGTGTCCATTTATGGTTTTTGTGTTTGTGTTTGTTCACACGCACACAAACTGATGAACGCGTTTGTACACCCTTATCTCTACTTTTTCCTAACTCTCTCGAACACACTCCATTGATATATGATGTTAGGGCTGGCCCTTGATGTATCTCCTTCTCCTTCTATTTTTTTCTCCCTACTCCTCTTTATCTTATATCAAAACATAACGAAGGACTTCCACTTTGCTGAAGTTCCTTCTCGTATTCTAAAATAAGTGTATAGTTCAAACCTGATATATAACGTGTGTAGTTTGAACCTTGCATAAGATATTCTAGCCTGCTTTATAATCAAATTATCACAAAATTTACTTCTTTTAGATCTCTCTCTCTCTCTCATTCTTTTGCATACACACACACACACACACACACACACACACACACACTCTCTCTCTCTCTCTCTCTCTCTTTTGACCCATCTATCTCTCTATCGTCCTCCTCATCCTCTTTTCTATCTCTTTGCCATTTCCTTTCACAAGAGCCTTGAGACAAATCAAACTCTACCAAGGATTAGTTTAAGGTTGTTTGAGTCTGAAAAGGTCAAACATGTAAATTCAAAAAATACAAAATAGAATGAATACAAAAAATAACTGATCACCATGATAAAGTGTAGTAAATTCATGTAAATTATGTATGAGAATTGGTTAATAATGAAGAAACTGTGTTTAAGAATGACATGATATCACATGCTACCATCACCACCTTGTGGTCTTGCCATTGCTATTGTGTCACCATTGCTTTGCTTTATTGTTGTTGCTGCCATTCTCACACCATTGCCATATTTTCATGTTGCTGCTACCATTGTGATACTACCGCCATGATATCTTGTTGTAGTCTCCATCATGCCATCACTTCTCTTGCTATCTGATAACATGCAAAAGTATACTCTAAACCATCCATTTTATTTGCATTTTGGTCATTGAATGTTTTAAATCAACAATTATTTTGCATGTTGTCATGATGTTATGCCTGAAATTAACACTTTCATTGCACTTTAAAATGGAGTAGTTAATTACAAATAATTAGGGCTGTTATGAGAAATTTTAAGTAATAATTACTCTCAGAAATAAATACTTTATTAGGAATTGTTGGATAGGATAATCCACAATTTTTTTAGCATTTAATTTAAATGAAATAATATTTTCACATTCAGAAATAATTACTTTCAGAAGTTTCTTCAATTTTTCAGTTTATATCAATAATTCCCTTAATGGGCCGATTTGTACTTATGAGTTTTTTTGAGGAATTATGGACAAGAAATGTATGCCAATCACGTGACGAAGAAGAAGGCTATGTACATCACGACGTGTACACAGTTAAAAGTTAGTTCACTTGGGGGGGGGGTGGGTACGCGGTGAACACACACAAGTCGTCCTCCACCAATCAGTTGGAAGAAGACATGACGCCGACCAATCAAAGCATGTGGTACAGACGTGTGTGCAGAGCGATGCACACCAAGTGACTTAACAAACTCGCAAAAGGGGGAAGCGTCACGATTTCAAAAGGATTAAGAGGAAGAGGAAGGGTTTTGGAAAAGCTTGTTCTTGATTTCCCGCTCGACGACGCTCGGCCTGGAAGACACATCGGGAAGAAGATCCAATTGTATGTTTGTCATCATTCAAACAGCCTTCATTTTCTTGTTTTCTATTCACGCAGCCCTGTTCGCGTGAGTAGGTTTAGATACGAAATAATTTTTTTAGTTTGTTTCTTTCATCATTTTTTTCTTTCTTTCAATTTCTTAATTGAATACCTCTTGAGTCTGATTCTTTTTACACTTGATTGTTCGAAAATTTTCTTTCTCCGTAATAATTTTTTCTTTTTTTAGATTCTTTTTAGTTAATCCGTGAAGTTTAATTGTGGTTTAAGTCTGAATCTCATTCCGGTTTACTTCTGATTTCAAGAGAGTCTAGTTTTCCCTCAGCAAGAAACACCTAAGAATTAAATAAACAAATGTCGTTGAATTAATTTCATTTCTTGTTTCAGTAAGTTTTGAATTTCTAATTCGCAATTTCATTTCATTAATTAGGTTTGTGTTCCCCTCTTTGGATATAGATACAATAGTCTGCAATTTCACATATCACTATAAACAGCAACCTCATGTTGCATGTAATACTCCTAAGTTTTCTGTGAAGCAGAG
Source organism: Lemna minuta (assembly GCA_024174645.1). Taxonomy (NCBI): domain Eukaryota; kingdom Viridiplantae; phylum Streptophyta; class Magnoliopsida; order Alismatales; family Araceae; genus Lemna; species Lemna minuta. The sequence continues at coordinate 2,483,515 of CM044119.1, read as the reverse complement.
AAATTAAGGACTAAATCATACCAAGACAATGACAAAAACTTCTAAAAAAGACAATAAAAGATATGAAAATTCATATGATAATAAAGCTTCATTGAAATAAGGATTCTGTGGAAAATCAAATTCAATAAATCAGTTAGAAGTTATCTGCAGAAGCTTAAACATGAGATTAACACACTTGATATAGTTTGATAAATAAACAAGATGTAAGAAAAGATGTTTTAATAGAAAATAGAAGAATAGAAGTCCGACTAAGAACAGTTTAGCAGATGTTTCTTGATTTTTTTCTGACCTTTATATTTTGAAATTACAATGATCTGCATATAACTGTCCTAGTGTTTAGAGTACTAGATCTAGGAAAAATTCTGATTGGAATTAGAAGAAAAGAAAATAAATTTGTGCAACCTCCCTTGGATTCGACCCCTTACTAAGCCACATATTTTTGGATATTCGCAATTGTTTAAGGGAAATTCTTTTATATACATTTTCTTGATTAAGTCTGAACGAAAGCACTACAACGCATTACATCCTCTATTTTCGGACTAATCACTATCCTACTGGAATCGCTTTGTTGGTAGTGACGATGTATGCTATCCTTTTATACCTGATAACGTGTTGTTGACGCATTCATTTTCATCATTATAAATGGGTTTTAACACACAATTCTTTTTAATGCAATGCACATTATCATGCTTTTTATGATATTTTTGCATTCATCATTTCATTCCACTCATATACTCAACTTGCATTTATTTAGTGCTAATTTGGTAAAAAAAATCCTACCATGTATCATTCTTTTGAATTACTTATACTATGAGACTAACCCCATTTGACTCTTTCAAAGTCAAGTGATTGAATTCTTAAATTTTCTATGAGTTATATGGATGTAGGGACATAGGTACGCAAGTAGGAAGGCATGGATATGAATAACGGTAAGAGTGAAGAGGAAAAACCTCTCCACTAAATTTGAGCACCAAGCCAACCCTATTTTTATGAAATGTGATAAATAAGGTTTGAATTTGATAGAGGGATCATCATATGGTTTTTAGGATGGTCCAAAATTGATTTAGAGTGAATATTAGGTCAACCTCCTTTATTTTAAACAAGTTAGACCAAACTTATTTTTTATTAAACGAGACCTTAATTTTTTCTCATGATTTTAGATATTTTTTAATGAAAATATAGATGATTAAATTCTTGATCAAATGGAGAAAATTTCATGGAAAAAAGAGTTGTATTTGGTGAGATATTTAATTTCTAAGTTTAGGGATTTTTCTGAATTTTATAGGGACTTTTTATGATGTTTGAGCATATTTGTAAAAATACCCCTCTGATTTTTGAAGTAGAAATTTACAAAAATGCTCCTCCGCACTTATAAGGGCTGCCACACCTTTTTTTGGGTGAAATAAGAGGGTGCCATGTGGCACGCTTTTATTTCATGATCTCAATCAACGGCTAAGCTTTCTCGAAATTAAAATCATGAGATCTCATGATCTTGATAGAGTTTTGAGCTGCAATTTTATGGCTAGATTCATATTTTAACTCTCTATCCATCCATATCCTTGGATTAAAGAATAGATCTGAATTTTTTTTTTAATAATGGGACTCTTTTACCCCTCTTTACACTAAAACCATAGGAACCCACCTACAAAAGCTTTCATTTTCTCTCTCCTTATGCTTTTTTTGGCTCTCTCTTAGCTTAGGCTACTAGAAGGAAAGAGAGATGAGGTTAAGGCCCAAGGAGGAGCATTGTTTTTTGCTCAATCTTGTAGTGGAGAAGGGAACAAGGAAGGATCGTGATTGGAGCGGATTGAGTATCACCTAGCCTAGGACGAGCTCACCAATAGGGTTTGTGGAAAGATCTAGGTTAGAATTTGGCTTGTGAACTTCTCCATATACAGTAGACATATGTTTTATTTTTATTTTCTTTTATTGTAGTAGCTTTGACATCATCTCGGCGTACATCTCTCACTCTCACCCTCGCCGTGCATTTATCCATTGCTACTGCCATCTATTCTTCTCACCGTCCATCATATTATCTCCATTTTCATCTCTATTAATCTAATTAACTCATCTCTTTTTTTAGTTTGTATCTTAATTCTAATAGAAACTCAAAATTATTTCTCATACTTACCTCCATGTACTCCATTTCAACTCACACATCTTCCTCCGACCTCATCTTTCTTTTGAACAAATAAATTCATTGCTTTAGCTTCCAGTGGATTTGACCCTTGATGAAACTTTAGTAAATAAGGAACTATATTTTATTGCATGAAATCAATGCACAAGAGCGACAAAAAACGCACGCAATCGAGTTCATCAATACCCATACTCAATATAGTATATTCTAAAAAGCACTATCGCTATCTAAACTCTCTAGTAGAGTCATACAAACATGTTTTCACTCAAGAATGAAGTTGTTCATCAATGAAAAATTAGTTGAAGAAGTGGCTCATTTTCAAGTTCATGTTGGACTTTCAAATTTGTGTGTATTGTTTATTTGTGTCCGTTCATGAACACACAAGTGAGCAAATTATTTTTCCTAACGCTAAGTGAGGAATTCAAGAATACCTTGTTATTTTCTAATTTACAGCTTGTTCATGAACACAAACATGAAACATGTTCATGTTTGAAATTCCTTGGTCACAAACATGAACATGAGGATATATATGTGTTGTAATTTGTTCATATTCATGATCCAGTGAACAAACCATTCTTCCTGAATTGACTCCCTAGTTCATCGGCAGCTTCAACTTTGAAAAGGTAAACTAACTGTAATAAATTACTATGAATGGCTCATTTCTATTTAGAGAATCATTTTTGCTTTCCAAAGCATGTACTTATATCTAGGAGAATTCCTTTGAAAATCTTAGTGCATGTGGATTACATGACATGGTCTAATAGCCTTATCCCTTTGTTCAAAATGGGTCAAGCTACAGTTCACATAGGCCTTGATTCTCTTATTCAGTCTACTATCTTTTCTCAATGCAAAATGACCAAAGATTACATGTTCATGTTCATGAACATTAACTTCTCCCTCGTTAGTGCCATTCACCTTGAAACCCTTGTTTGCACACATGGAGTCTAGCAAGAAATGGATTTCTTCTACCGTTGCGGTAGGTTCAAGCCCGTCATTCAAAGTTATCTCAAACAAGTAAGACCATCTTTACGTGTCGTTATTAAAAATCATCTTCATTCATGTGCCTCTTAATATTTGTTTTATTGACATTCAAAAAATAAAACTACTGCTCTGCTTGATTCGATATGTCAAATGTAACTTCTTTCATATACGAAGGAGCCTTTTTGGATTGTTATACTAGTTACATATGAGGGATGAAAATTAGGGCAGAGAAGTTGTTATCATTCGTTTAAGATTGTGCTGGAAATAGGCTTACAACGAGAGAGATTAGAAATTACAATGATGTCCTCAACTAACTAATAGGATATTAGCTTCCCCAGGTTTACTAGACTTTGTGACTTTTCATGGTGGCATTTGTTATTGGAGCTTTTCTAGATAAAGTTATAAATTTTGCAGGACTATTGATCACATTAGGATGCATTGGAATTTTTCTTCATGTTCTTTATACGACTTTATTTATTTTAATATAACAAAGAAAGAGACTTGGCACCCTCATGGTGTTTTCAGCACTTCAAGGAGCTTAATTAGTCCCCACATTTAGCTAGTCATTGATTTTGATCCGAGGCATGCATTCCATTTTCCATTTTAATGTTTTGCAATTTTTTAATGTTGTATTTCTTGCAATGATAGATATCATTGATTGTATAAATAAATTAACGTGGCTCTCTTAACTATTTTTGCACCAGTTTCTCGTCACTAATTTAACTTGTATATCTCTTTATCTTGTACATCTATCGATTTGATTGTACTCCAATCTATCCACGTGTGCGTCCCTTTATCATTCTATCTATTTATCTATGTATTTTTTCTCGATTTGTATTTCTTGGTTGTTCCCCATATTTTCTTGAACATAACATATCTATGTGCCTAGAAACTAATCTATATGTGTTCTTTTTTTATTGGTCCATCTATTTATCTCTCAATTTTCTCTATCCTATATTTCTTACAATATTAGATGTTGTTAATTATGACAATAAAGAGTTACTATCTTCTTAAAATTTTTGTCGGTTTCCCATAACTAATTGAACATAGCATATCTCTTTATGTATATATATCAGTCTATGAGTTGGAGTCTTTATCGGTAAATCTATTTATCTCTATTATTTTTGTCTTGTATCCCTTAAATTATTAGATGTTGTTAATTATTGAAATAAAGTAGTATGATATTCATAACCAGTTTTGGTGGTTTCTCATAACTAATTTAACACAACATATCTCTTTATTTGTATAAATCTATGTGTCAGTGTCTGTCGATCTATCTATTAATCTCTTGTTTTTTGTGTCTTGTATTTATGAGACTATTTGATGTTGTTCATTCGCAAATTAAAGTAATTGTTTTTGAAAAACAAAGTAATATGAGTAAATCAAATTTTGGTGGTTTCTCATAAAAAATTTTAAATATCTCTTTATCTGAAAATCAATTTTTGTAGGGAGATTTGAAATTTGCAGCTCAAGAACGGGATGAAGAAGGAAAGAAGAAGAAGAACAAGAGCAAGAGGAGATCTAATAGTTCTTGAATGCTAATTGTGTGCCCATATATGTTTTTCAAAAAAAAAAATCTAGGCCCATATATTTCTTTGTCTCACAAATCTCTTGAAAAAATATATGCGTTCACAAGAAGTATTTTGGAATTCTTAGATCTCCATTTGTTCTTCTTGTTGTTCTTCTTGTCTCTTGTATCCAGTTCTTCAGCTGTAAAATCCAATTCCCTTTGCAAAGGTTTTTTTAGAAAATTTGGTCACAAAAAAAAAGACTTGGGGGTACTTTGCTTCCTCCATTTGTTGTAGGTAGACCTTTGCTCTCTCCACCTCTGGGTGAACTTTCTTTCCTCCATCTTTGGCAGATCCAGAACTATGTGCAACCTTGAGGTAACCATATCACTATTTATTCCAAGCATTCACTCTTAATAATTAATTTATTTTTTCAATTTTGAATCATGCTTTATTCATTTTTTAATATCTATTATTCATAACTTGTTCCTAAATTCAATTCCATGTTTCAAATTCAAGTCATTCTTTATTTCAGACATTCATTCTTAATCTATATGTATTTTTTAATCCAAATAATGTTTCATACCCTTTTTTATTTCATAATTTCTCAATTGGAAATGATTCATCTGAATTAAGTTTCTAATTCTAACATAGTCTAGGTAATTTATTTTAATTCAACATTTTTCTGAAATGTTGTGATCATTTCTTATTACGTGGGTTGGTGTTGTTGCAGCTTTACTTTGGTTATTGGTTCTTGTGGGTTATATCATGTTCAACACGCAAATAATCATCAAGATGGCTCATTCTAGCAAGCTAGACTATGTGGGAGATGCTCTACTTACATACACTAATCCAGTAGTTGTTTTTATCCATGTTCTTATTATCTTGGTGAGTTAGATCCTGTTTGGTAAGTTTGGGGATGGAGAATGTGTTATATATACTAAGGGAAGGGAGAAAAGGATCACCGGGTCCTTGATCTGGTGATTTGACTGGCAATCTTGATCTTCACATTGTCGATTGGGTTGACAGATTGATGATTTAGTGATCTAGATTGACTGGGAGAATTTGTAGTGGCTGGATGTAATCTGATATGTTCATCAGGTGCAATTTCAAAAAAAAAAACCAATCGACTTGATTAGTGTCAATCAAATTCATCTTGATGTGGATCAAATCTTTGCATATGTATAGCTAGAAAGGGGGGGGAGAGATAAGAGGCTCTTTGGGACAGATTTTTTGTTGGTGGAATTTGTAGCTGAAGAATGCAATGGACAAGGAGAAAAAGAAAAAATGAGAGGAGATCTGAGAATTCTTTAATGCTACTGAAGTTCATTTTTGCATTCTAAAATAACTGTATAGTTTTAACCTTGCCTAAGTGCTTTTGACTTTCTTTATAATCCAATATTTCTATAGATGTACGAATTGTTGTAGAATTTACTTCTTTTAGATCTCTCTCTCATTCCTTTGCACTCTCTCTCTCACTCTCTCTCATTGTCTCTCTCTCTCTATCTCTATATCTCTTAGATTATTCCATTGCATGCTTTAGCACCATGGTCTTTGAATTTGAAAAAAAATTAAGTCATTAATTTTTACTCATTGAGACTTTATTCGTCTCACTTAATATTTTCCTTTAGTAAAATTTCTTCGACAGAAAAATGTTCTCCACGAGAATTATGGAATTTCAATTGCATTGCATGATAGATTGATGATTTAGCAGTTACTTGAGCATGATCAACTTTGCCCCCATGTCCCCAATAATTACACAAAAAATCCCTCCTGAAAAAAGAATGCATGAAAATAGGTAGACTAAGAGACACAACCTTCTTAGTTCCTCTTTCATCGAGACATCAACAGCCCTATTCGAGCTCAGCCACCTCCACCATAGACAGTGTCGTGGGCCCATCACTCCTTAAGGCTTTCATCCATTGCGGAAAATTCCCTAGAGCTGCCTCCCGAAGTAGTATGGGTCATGTCTCGGTCGCAATGCGGCTGATCATCCTCTTGGACCCACTACTGATCATCACATTGGCAGCTATAACCTCACCAACTAACTAGTCATATGCGATCCCCTCCTTTTGCTCAATAGCCTAGAGGGTATTAGCCATGGTTTCCAATTGTCTTATGATAACATGCAATTTACACATGGAATTATATGATTATTAATGCAAATTAAGGAATAAAACATTACATTCTTATTCATGTAATCATACTTTGAGTGTGTATTTACCATTTCATGCAATTTGAACTTATAATATCAATCTTGCATTATTTTAGGGATAATTATACATAAGTTAAGAATATATTTTATAGTAGATTATTCCCATGTATATTTGAGATTATAAATGGGTTTTAATGTTAAATAATAAGAGAAAATATTTTTATAAACTCATTTATTTTTTTCTAAGTTTTATTTCTGATAGAAATGAGTGTATTTTTTTAATGAAAATGTATTCACTTGTTATTTATTAAATTTGAATATTTAAAATGATGGATTATTTTATTTCTGATCCAATGAAACAAATTTGGATTAATTTGGAGTTGTATTTTGAAAGTTATGAATTTCCTAAATTTTAGGGAATTTTCTAGATTTTTTTCTAAATTTTCTGAATTTATTTTGGATTTATTTGGATTTTTAAAATTAAAAAATAATTTTTATATCGCACGCTGACATGGCAGCTGATGTGGCGAGAGTGATTACGTGTCTCCAGGTGGCAACGTACGTGCACGCCACGTGGCACACGCATGTGCATGTGCACACACATGGGTGCGCGCGTGTGTGCGCCTGTGGGTGTGAGTGTAATTAGTTGGTTATGCATCCAATAAGGATTTTTGCTGACCCACTATATACACTGTACTTATATACCAGTCTGATTGCTTTTATTTTTGTCATTTTGGAATATCTTTCTATCTATTTTACGCATGTGAGGTGGCGCGCTCAGAATTGTCTGATTGATGCAAATTAATGCGATTTAATCTTAACCCCTCATTTTCAGTTAAGTGAGGGGGGGAGGGGGTAATTGGCAGCATCTGAGTGGATGATGATTCATTTTATTAAACGGGTCAATCCTGTCTGTTCATCGAAGGAGTTATAACGGCTAGGATTTGAAGGGCCATTTGAGAATATGAAACGTCGATTCATGATCAGATGGACGAGATCTAAAAGCTAGGATTTGAAGAGCCATTTGAGAATATGAAACGTCGATTTACGATCAGATGGATGAGATCTCGCGTTGCTCTCTGTTCATGTGATCATGTGGTGCAAAGTTGAGGCATTGATGAAGATCCAATGGTCGCGATTTATCCATAACGATTCGCCTCTTTAGAGTTTATCGCGCCCGTTGATCTCATCAAGGAGAAGATCAGATAGTCACGCCCAATCTCAAAACATTATAAATTCTCTCTTTTCAATGAGAAATATATTCTTGTATGTTTTGAGCTATCGAACTATTTAGACATCTCAATCTTTGAATCGCTGATTTCTTCCTCTTCTAGACTCATTTCCGTGTCCAGGGATATCGCCTCTTGAATGCAACATTTCATTTTTGAAATTGCGAAATGAAAAGACTTTGATCCAATGAGCAATTGGATCGAATCGAGCAAGAATTTGGGGTTATATTATGTGTTTTCCTCCTAATCTTTTTCATGTATCAATATCTTTAAATTTAGAATCGTAGATTAGGTTAATTGTATATTTAGTTTTAGTTTTTGTCTCTCTTCACAATCGATTTTCTATCTAATTTTTGCTCCTTGGTTTCTTCGTAAATCTTGATTCAATTAAGTGATTTTGGATTCCGTGGATTCCTCTTGGAGTTCTCTTTCCAAATCTACCCAAATTCATAATTTTTCTCCTCAATTCGTTGTCTGATTTGATCAAATTTTGAGGAACACCTTAAAAATACCTTAATTCTCCTTAGATTTGACCCTTATTCAGAATTATACTATTTTATTCATGATTTTAATATGAAATTGGTGAGTTTAGAAAAAATTTTGACACGTGTCCGTGTGTTTTCAACGACGGCACAGATTTGTCTCGTCATCGTCTCCCTCCTAGGGATAGATTCTTAAGCATTACTCACTTGTCTGTCTTTGGAAACACCATGGGATAGATTCTTAAGCATTACTCACTTGTCTGTCTTTGGAAACACCATGGGCGGGGAGATCTCATAATTGCAGTTGCATTTGGAAATCATCCTACAAATCAGTTCAAAAAGAGGGAAAGCATCATTAGAGGGTCTTTGTCTACTCTACATGGAGGCATGTATTCACCAAAACTTGCCCTAAAGTCGGTTTCAAAGTAACAGCCCTATGTCCATTACTTCCACTAATGCATAAGACATGACTTATACGTCGATAACAAGTAATTGTTGTGAACATGAGATTTCATGTAGGATCCTAATGCAACAGGTGGATCACACCATCGTTATAGAATAGACTCCAAAATACCCAATGCGATCTATGTTTTTTTGTCAACTAAACCTAAGCCAATTCAAACTTCTTTTCTTCTAAAAAGTTGAACTACTTGAAGTATTTCTCCAAGTTCCATTCTAGTTACCATCAGCTACCAGGCGGGCGGACCAATGAAAAGTGGAGGCCTCGAGTTTGGCCTTCTTATGATCCAAACCCCATGATGGATCGATGACAAAAATGAATTTGCATGGTCATTGAAAATACACGAATGTGTGTCAAAATAATGACCAAACTCACCAATTTTTAGATTAAATCACGAATAAGGGTCAAATCCATGGAGATTAAGAGAAATTTTGTAGGTATTCTTGAAATTTGATCTAATTGGATGATGAAATGAGTTGAGAAATTAGGGATTTTAGTGTTTTTGAAAGGAAGACTCCAAGACAAATACACAGAATCACTCAATTTTGATCAATATTAGCGGTGAAATCAAGGTAGAAAAATCGACTGCGAAGAGAGAGAAAACATTGGAAAATTATAAAATTTAACTAATCTACTATTTGAAATTGAAATTTAATGCTATAGGAAGAAAGATTACGGAAAAACATACAAGATTTACCCAAAAGTGTGCTTTCAATGATCCAACTCATTGCCAGATCAAGGTTTTTCATTTCGCATTTCGAAAAACAAAAATCTAGTGTTTAAGGGGTGAATTCTCTTTATTCTCTCAACGAAATCTTAACTTCAAATACTCATTGGACACAAAAATGAGTCTACAAGAGGAAGGAAGCAAGAAATTCAAGGGTTGATGCATTTAAAAAGTTTGATTAATTGAAACATCTAAAATACTCTTTCCGTCGAAGAACAAGGGTATATATAGGCAAAATTTGGGCGTGACCTCTTCATCTTCATTCAACAGCTCTGATGTAATGCTAGAGTGTGAATTGATGCCTTTATGTTGTGACCATTGGATTCTCAATGAAGCACTGATATTTCGCCTTGTCATCTTGTGAAGAAGAAGTGTCGCACTGTTGTCGCCATTTGATCTTCATTGGACACTCTGGATGTGTAACTTTGTCCGTAGGAGTCCATTGGGCACGATTTAATCTCAATTGTTATAACTCCTTGAATGAACGAGTGAGATTGCATGCGCTAATTAAAATGATTCCAGAATGAATTATTTTGTGCCACATATCCCTCGACTTAAGTGAAGATCAATAGTGTTGAATAATTCCACAAATTGTACGCTTCCAGTCAAGTTGATGAAGCGAATCCAGGAGGTCGTTGAATACACACGGACACGCATAAAAAATATTACAAACTCACCAATTTTGATAAATAATCACGAATTAAATAGTATAAAGGTGTATTAGGGTCGAAGCGAAGGAAAAAAAAGAGATTCAAGGATTGGTATATCTAAATAGTTTGATTACTCAAAACACCACTGAATGCTTTACGTCGTCGAAGAACATGTGTATTTATACGAAGATTTGGGCATAACCGTCGAATCGAGCATTTAATCTTTGATCAATTGCTCTGATGAAACACTTAGATGTGAATTGTTACATTTAATTCGCGTCCGTTTAATCGATGATGAGTCGCTAAGATTTTGCCACGCGGCGAGTGAGAAGAAACGCATGAAATGCTTGTTGTTTCATCTTCATTTGACACGTTGGATGAGTCCATGTGTCCATGGGGCCCACCGAATGGTTTTAATCTCAGTCATTATAACTCCTTAGATAAACAACAGAGATGAAACCATTTTAAAATGATTCATCGAGGAATGAGAGTGTGCCGTGTACCCCCTCACATAAGTGACGATCGACGATTGCAATTAAATCGCTTGATCGGAGGCTCCACATGTCGCCATGTCAACTGTGCATAAAAAATAGAAGATAATAGCCCCACATGACAATTACTATGGCAATTCAACTGGTATACAAGTACTGTGTCATTAATGAAATAACGAAAATCCTGAAAAGCATGCTTATTCTCATTAATCACACACGCGCATGCACACACGCGCACACACGCACGCACATGCACACGTGTGTGACACATGGCGTTCTCATATGCTGCCACATTGTGCCACAATTTATGCCCCCGCCACACACCTACAACGTCAGCACGCGATAAAAAAATAATTTTTTATTCATTTTAATTCAAAATAAATTGAATTAAATTCATAAAAAAATTCAAAAAAATTCTAAAAGTCCCTAACAATGAGAAAATTCATATCTTTTAAAACATAAATGCAAATTAATCTAAATTAATTTATTTTTTGGATCAGAAATTAAATTATCTATCATTCTAAAAAGTCAAATTTAATAAATAACAAGAGAATACATTTTTATTTCAAAAATCCACTTCATTTCTCTTAGAAAATAAAACTTAGAAAAATAAATGGGTGTATAAAAAGCATCTTCTCTTATATTTAATATTAAAACCTAGTTATAATATCAAATTAAAATGAGAATAATCTAATATTTTAAATATTTATCTTAATTATTATAATTATCCCTAAGTTAGTGCATTTTGAGATTATAACTTAATTTGCATAGAATTATATTTTATATGATAACATAAAATTTATGCATAAATTTACATGATTATTGATGACATTTGTATCAGGCATTAAATATACCATTTGTACGCATGTCATCATATTTTGAGTGCATTTCTATAATTTTATATAATTTTATGTTATGATCTAAAAGTATATCATTTTATGAATAATTATTCATAATTGAATAATGTAATGCTAATCCTATTTATATTTGAGATCATAATTATATTTTCATGACTAATTGATTAGAGAAAATATTTTTATGTACACTCATGTATTTTTCTAAATATATTTTCTAAGAGGAATGAGTGTATTTTTGAAATTAAAATTAATTCTCTTCTTATTTAAATATTTTGACTTTTGATAATGATAGAAAATTCAATTCTGATCCAGCAAAACAAATTTGAATTAATTTAGGGTTGTATTTTTAAAGTTATCAAATTTCTAATTTTTTAGAATTTTTCTTAATTTATTTAAAGATATTTTTTATCTTTAAAAGAATTAAAAGAATAAAAAAAATTTATATTTTGTGAGCTGATGTGGCATGACGTTGCCACATGACGACTGACAGAACGAATCGATGCGGTCATTAATTGCACATCGATTTGTGTGAAAAATAATACCAAACTCACCAATTTTATGAAATTAATACAAATTAAGGAGTATAGTGGTGAATAAGGGTTGAATCCATGAAGAAATAAAGGATTTTTAAAGATATTTTGAAATTCAATCAAATCCGAAGATAAATTGAGGTGAAAAATTAGGAAAATTGATAGATTTGGAAAGAGAACATCAAGACGAATCCACCAAATCAAAAATCACTCCATTTGGGTCAAGATTTGCGAAGAAATCGATGAGTGAATTAGAGAGAAATTTTTAAACGCGAATTAAGAGAAATCTGAAATTAAAAACTAAATTAACTAAATCTACAATCCCGAATTACAAATTAATGATACATGACGAAAGATTAGGAGGAAAACACATAATTTAACCCGAGATAACAATCAAAGATCAAAGATTTAATCACCTGATCGGACGCTCCACGTGTGGCCACGTCACCCCCCTGCCTTTGATCGTCGATCGCAATTGATGGGACGCTCAATTTAGAAAAATTGATTTTAAATTATGAAAAATCCTGAAAAATTAATTAAAAATTAGAAAATTCATAACTTTCAAAATAGAACTCCATATTAATCCAAATTTATTTTATTGGATCAAAAATTAAATTATCTATCATTAAAAAAGTCAAAATATTTAAATAAGAAGAGGATAAATTCCCATTTCAAAAATACACTCATTTCACTTAAAAATTAAAACTTAGAAAAATAAATGAGTATATATAAAATATTTTATCTCACTATTTAGCATTAAAACACAATTATAATCTCAAATATAGATGGGAATAATATAATTTAAAAAGATATTCTTTAAAAATACATAATTATCCCTAAAATAGGACGTTTTTAGATTATAACTTCAATTTGCATGAAATGATAGATATGCACTCAAGGTATGATAACATGCATAAAAATGGACTGTTTTATGCCTTAATTTGCATTAATAATCATAATTTTGCATGTTAAGATTGCATGTGATCAGTGACGCTTGTACATGCCAAGTGGGGGCATTTGTTTGTGACACGTGTGCACGTGCGTGTGCGCGTGAGGGCGATTAATGGGTTAAACATATTTAG